>OX336417.1:1970708-2143201 GCA_946903255.1 Schistosoma spindalis
TCTAACACACAAGACAGTGGAGCCGGTGACCAACGATTGGTTCATACACCATTTGTTCCTTCAGGATACTGGAGCCATCCCATGTGCACCATTGATTTGGGATCCGGCTATAGCGCCGGACATTAGCTTTTCGTCCTATCATTTTCGTAAACAACACCCCTGCCACGAGAAAGCAATGAGTGGGACTTTCCTGTCAGAGGCTATATACACGTGTCCATGTAAGAGCATTTGGAGAGGGAGAGTGGGCTCTCCCCACTCTCGGTCATACCAGGGCATTTGGGGGCAATAACTATAGTAAATAAACCATTTTATCGTAGATATAAAGGTTGCTTTTAACCAGTAAGGAAAAATATAAAGCATCCCTTTTCCTCCTAAACACATTTCAAATTCGTTTATTTTCATTCCACTGAGAAAACAAAACAACAATATAATATAGGATGTAAAGCTTTTATCATGTATATTACCTTGATCTTTTGATCGGATGCAGTTGAAACTCAAAATGCTGCTCTAACATTGACCGGTTCTTAATTTCAATGGAATTCAATAACTTCCATAACCCAAAACTGAAAATTATCATATGCTAACTAGGGATCAGCTTCGAGAGGTAATTCTCGAAGTCCTAGTGCGACACCTTGATCAGTGGAGTTCAACCGTGTAGAATGTGAGGCAGTTACGCATCTAAAGTAATGGAAGACGGTCGAGCAACGTTGTGGATTTGTTGAAGTTGAACATCGAAACCTCTGCCCTAGAGGCTAAACGTTCGCGCGAGACTGAAGATCCTGAGATCGAGCTCCGTGTGTGGGGTTGGGGATGTGCACTACTGTGGGGTTCCACACTAAGACGAAAAGGCCGTCCAGTGCTTCCATCACAACCCCAAATTCAAAAGCATCTTAAAAGCTTCTGATATATAATTACATTCTCATGGCCTGAACCACCCACAGATCTTAGTTAGACTACCGGTGGAAACCTGGATCCTTTTGGACAAACATTTCGTCCTGCTATAAGGCTCCTCAGTAGTGTGCATCAATGATGCCGCGTCTAGAAACCAAGACGCAAGACGTTCGATCGCCTACGCTTACAAAGTAATCTGGTAAGGAACTAGGGCTGTATACAATGCTACTGACCCAGCTAATTCTAACGAAACTGCATGAGGAGGCATAGGCCTCCAACCAGGAAAACCAAGTCAGTTGTTTCCTGGGTTTTCATTTCTATTTTTTGTCGAGTACTATTCATCCTTTTAACGTTTGTCTCTGGTTCTTGGTGCCGTGTATTCTTTTATATGTCTCTTTTCCTTTGGCCTAATTATAGTCCGTTGTGTGATTCGCACAACGAATGTCTTATCCACCTCCAGTGTATTTCCCTAATTTCCTCGTCAGATGTAAGCTGGTTTGTTCTCTATCACAGTACGTTGTTGCTAATGGATATTGAGCATCTTAAATAGACAAAAGTTTATAAACACTTGTACCGTTTTGATGATAGTTGTAGTAGTTCTACAAGTTTCAGTCTCGTATGACAGAAATGCCTTGAGGTAGGTATTGAAGATTCTGACTTTGATGTTGGATGGCAATTGTTTCGAAATCCATACGTCTTTTAATTGTAGGAATGCTACTCTTGTTTTGTCAATCTTTGTCTTCACGTCTGCGTCAGATCCTCCTTCGTTATCAATGATGCTAACCTGATACGGGAAAGTTTTCACCACCAACAGAGCTTCTATATCGAGTGTGATTTGCTTGAGGCGATCTTTGTTGTATTTTCAGGATCTTGCTTCTCACCAATGAATGTTGAGGAATACTTCTGCAGAGTTTGCTGATACATTGTCTGTCTTCACGTGCATTTGTTGCTGTATATAGAATAGTAGGGATAGGTGATCTGCAAAATGAGAGTTTTCCAGTTATTTCCAAATTTTGCACTATTCTATACTTCTTCTGAGATGTTGAAGTCTTCATGATCTAGTCAACAATCAGAAGGAAGAGGAAAGGAGAGTATAGATACTTTTGTCTGACATCGGTTTTCACATGCAATGTATCTGTCAGATGGCATTCATGCATGACTTTCCAGTTCAATCCCTCGTAAGAGTTCGGTATGACGACGGGGATTTCCTCAGATATATCAGAATGTAGATCAAGCTTCCGTAGGATTCTCTTATCCCAATTATCAAATGCTTCCTCACAGTCAAGGAAATCGAAGTAAAGTGATGAGTTCCATTCAACTGATTGTTCAGAAATGATCCGAAATGTCGCGATTTTGTCAGTAATTGATCTATCCCAACGAAGTTCAAATTGTTGATGTTGATGTTGAGTGTTTCCTGAATCCACCATGCGGTTCAGCAACACTTTTTTAAAAACCTTTTCTAATATTGATAGCAATGCGACATGTCTGTGGTTCTCACACCTGCTGAGATCTACTTTCATTAGAATTTTGATGAGGTATTTCTGTTTTCAATATGTTGTTACCTCTCCTTCCTCCCAAATCTTCCCAAACAGAACGTGGGTTATGTTTGCAGTTACTTCTACATTTGACTTCAGTGCTCCAGCTGGTATGTTGTTTAGTCCTTCTGTCTTCTCAGTCTTGATTTCTTTGATGACTTTAGTGACTTCTCCGACTGTTAATGCGGTAACATGTAGAGAGTGGTCTGTGTGTACTGCTTTGATGTCTGGTGGATTTAGTGGTGCTAGTCCATTTGAGAACTCTTCTAAATGCTCTAGTCACCTGCTCCACTGCTCCAAAACCTAGATGATTGGTTTGCTAGTTTGTCTTCAACCGGTCTCTCTGGTTTATTATATTTCATTCTCTTGTTGTCTTTTCTGCCATCATTGCTCAGTGTTATGCATATTTCTGTCTTTCAGTTACAATGTTGTCCAATTATTTGTTGGTTCTGTATGTTTGAACTGTGTCTTGGCTTTCTCTTCTCTTGATCAGCTGTTATTACTTGTTGTCTTTTTTTTCATTCTTTTTTTAATCTTGTCCAGGGTTTTGATAGAGACCCGTTCTTTATGATGGTGCATCTTTCGACCTAGAACCTCCTTACATGTCGTATTTGACGTTGCTGTAGTCTCTTTCCAGTTGTCCTCCGTAATGTTTCGTCTCGGTCACCCATTTTGTGGAGACATTCCATGTGATTTTATTAATTAATGGTCTGGTTGTTTGAAGGGATATCAGCATTCTGAGTTCACTGAAATATAGATCTTCACCATGAGACGTCATGACTTTTCTGGATGGAGACCCTTCAACCAAGCTGGTAATGGTAATTAGTTTATGAGTAAGTCTCATGTGGTGATTAGTGACTAACTTCAAGAGAAATTTTCTGAAGTTCTAGTGAAAAGTCATGACCAATGGAATTCAACCGTGTTGTGTGTGGAGGAAGTACCCATCGAGAAAAATGGAAGATGGTGAATTGATTGGAGTTAGAGTTGTACACCATTGGATTTTAGCTCAGTAGTCTAACAATTGAGCGGATCGTGGATGCGTACTGATGAGGACCCCATAGTATGACAAAGCTGTTGTCCAGTACTAGAACGTTTAAGATGGTCATTTAATTATGATCGGTTCCTTATTTTTATGAAACTCTTTGTATTTTCATCATTGTCAGCAGTTTTAGTACAACATGGAATTCTTGGCGCATATGCATAATAGATACTTAAAATCCAGGGAGGAATGGATATCATTTTTGTCTTAGTATGAGATCTCTCAACAGTGTGAACCCACGACCACAGCAGGGCTTGAACACATGACCTTCAGTTCTCTCAGATAGTGTTTAAACTTCAGACCATCTGTTCAATATCCAACAGTCTGCATTTTTAACTTTATAAATCTTACAATATCCCACAATCATCTCTCCAGAATCCTAGTGAGATTTCATCAGTGGAGATTAACCACATAGTGTGTGAGGTAGCTACTCATTAATGACGCACAATTATTATTATTATTATTATTATTATTATTATTATTATTATTATTATTTTAACACATAGATATTAGTACAAGGTGGAACCAAATACATATGCGCCACACAGATCACATTTGACATGTATGAGGGCTGTGATACTGCCCGGGTGCCAGAACCGATGCAGGTGGTTTCATTAGAAGCCCACATCTCGAGCCTTCGACCCGAAGATCTGATCCACAAGACAGTGAAGCATCGTGAGAATATACAGTCTCATGGAAGCCGGTGACCAACGATTGGTTCATACACCATTTGTTCCTTCAGGATACTGGAGCCAGCCCATGTGCACCATTGATTTGGGATCCGGCTATAGCGCCGGACATCCGCTTTTCGTCCTCTCATTTTCGTGGACAACACCCCTGCCGCGAGAAAGCAATGAGTGGGACTTCCCTGTCAGAGGCTATATACACGTGTCCATGTGAGAGCATTTGGAGAGGGAGAGTGGACTCTCCCCACTCTCGGCCATACCAGGGCATTTGGGGGCGAAATAGCTGTCTAGTACTTCTTTGTTTAAAGTGGTTTGTCTAACCCAATCCGGCCAGTGATCTTAACTAAAATCTTTCAACCAACATAGAGTATGGCGCTTACAATGGTGAAACATTTAAGTTACACTTATGCCATTACTTGGTTTGTAGAATTCAATCAGTACTAAGAGCTACTATTACCCAGCAGTTAGTTAGTGGGACACAGATTCTCATACGGTTCGAACCTCATTTATGATATATTTCCCCTCAATACTTTTTACTTGTTACACCACTGATCAATAAACACTAATACAAAGCCTAAATCAAACCGGATTTCCTACTAATTACCTCAAACTACCTAAAATAAAATATATCTCTTTCATTCTATGATCTAATGTATCCATTCAACAAGGAATCTAATTCTTTCACTGGTTGAAATCATGAATCCATTGAAGCTAGACCACTATGGAAAACCTGAAAGCACTGGACGGCCGTTTCCTCCTAGTATGGGACTCCTCAGCAGTGTGCATCCACGATCCCGCTCCTCGCGAGATTCGAACCCAGGACCTATCAGCTTCAATGGATTCATGATTTCAACCAGTGAAATTTCTAAAATCTTCACACAATCCTTTCTGTTAATAATCTAATTCTTTGTTTAAACAATTTTGGATAGATTTTAACTTCTTTCTTATCCTACCTGTAGTCTTCAATACCATTACATTTACAAATTTTAGTTCATTATCATTATATAGGTATGATTCACTTTTTTTTTTTTTATACTTCAAATGATTTGAAGTAGAAATAATAAACAAGACACGAGGAGTTCTTTGTCAAAAACAGATTGAATTTAGTAAATATGACATATAGATATATATATGGAATGAAAACAAAAAAAGGAATACTAACTAATTTGATCGACAAAATCTATGTGATTTTTGAGGTCAAAGAGGCAGTGAACAACATGAACAATTGAATGAATGAATGAATGAATGAATGTACAAATGAAAATGTACAACAATGACAAAAAGGTTAGAAAGGTTAACTTTACTGAAAAGAATATCAAGTGTTTGTTTGTTTGTGTGTTTGCTTTGTGCATCTTTAGGTATATGTGTGACGAAGGTAACTATGTATTGTATTAACCATACAACTTAATCATCAGCCCAATGATCTGATTCAACCATGTTTCCATTCTTTCTATCTCTCTATCTCTCTCGCTTTATTCTCTGACCTATATGAAGTTTGTACTTAAACGTTGATTGGTTTATTAATGCTTTGTTTAAAAATTTCAATGCCTTGTTATCATGTGAATTGTTCAAGTTATGAATATGAATATATCAAAACGACACAATAAAACGATTAAAAATGTAGTAAGTAGTATAGGTTAGTTAAATGAAACTACCGTAGTAGTAGTATTAGTATTAGTAGTAGTAGTAGTAGTAGTAGTAGTAGTAGTAGTAGCAGTAGTAGTAGTAGCAATAGTAGTAGTAGCAGTAGTAGTAGTAGCAGTAGTAGTAGTAGCAGTAGTAGTAGTAGTTGTAGTAGTAGTAGTTGTAGTAGTCATAGTGGTGGTAGCAGTAGCAGTAGTAGTCGTAGTGGTAGTAGCAGTAGCAGTAATAGTAGTAGTGGTAGTAGCAGTAGTAGAGTAGTAGTAGTACTAGTAGTAGTAGTAATGGCTATAATCAGTTTTTGTATGAACTTTCTGTTATTATCAGTATAGGGTTGTGGAGATTATTAAGTTTTTTTTTGATTGATATCATGAACGGATTGATGTTAGACCATTATTGAAAACCTAGAAGCACTGGATGACCGTTTCGTCCTATTGTTGGAGTTTTCAGCATTTACTGAAAGTTAAACATTGAAGTTAGACATTAACACCATTGGATACTGGCTCATTGGTCTAATTGGTTAAGCGCCTGGCGCGAGACCGATAGGTCCTGGGTTCGAATCGCGCGGAACGGGGTCGTGGGTATGCACTGCTGAGGAGTCCCTCAATAGAACGAAACGACTGTCCAGTGCTTCCAGTTTTTCCGTGGTGGTCTGGCTTCAATTGACTCATGATCTCAACTATTGAAGTTAATTACAATAGTAATAATAATATTGTCATTATAAATGTACAGTGAATATGGGGTTTATGAGTCATTAAGACTTTGACAGAATTGTACACGTTTTAATTTAACCTGTGGTATTGTATTGTATTGTACATCTTTATAAACTACTTTGTATATGAAATGAAGTGGAAAGATAAATGAACATGTCCTGTATGTGTGTAAAGTATGTGTAAAGATTGAATTTATTTGACATCTATAGTTTACATTGGATAGACTAGATATAGACAAAATAAATAGATTAACTATAAGGAATGTAAGTCAGTGTAGTCTAGTTTAGTCTAGTTCTATTAATGGTATTAATTCTGTTTAGATAATGAAAATGTTCATTAGATTAGTGAGATATTCAAATTACAAGACTTTCTGTTGACTATCGTCTAACTCATACCAGTATTGAGATGGTGGAGAAGATTTGTAGCTCAGATGGATGATTTTGATCTGCATGGTTTGATCAGAGAACAAAACCTCATCAAAATAATACCAGTATTCACTTGGTATTATTTGATTGTATCTTCTCACTGTAGTTTAGAACTACAATTGATTAGTCACTTGTTGCAATATGTGCATCCTATGTGGACTGACTCGATATTATCTTAATTCATAAACATTATTATAAGCAAAGATCGATAGTGGCTAGTAGGGAAATCCAGGTTTCAAGTCCCAGAGTAAACATGAACTCTAGGATGCAGGTATATCTAGCTGATGAATCTTAAATAGGATGAAACCTATGTCCTGGATTGCACTGTTAGATTTTGCTTATAATACTAGTATTGTTTTTGTTGCATGCTAAAATAGTTCCAAAATAGATATGAACAAGCATTAATGGTATTATAGGTATACACTAGTATATCAATTATATTCATACATTTAACGAAGTTTCACTGTGGTTTTATAACTCAGACATACAACATTTTACTCAACTTGTTGTCATTCAAGATATTGTATCAATTATCCATGAATACAATTTATATTTAACCAACAGATGATTGATTGCTGTCACATAGTTTCCATCTCCTTGATAACAATAAAATAATGTATAATGTGTTGAAAATAACTAACTAAATTAGTTCATTTCACTTGGTATTGTTTTATTTGTATCTTCTCATTGTTATTTAGCACTGGAATTGATCAGTCTCATGTTGGTATATGTGAATCTTGTGAGGATTGCCTTTAGTCACAAGGTATTTTTTAGGTAAAGGTGGATAGTGGCTAGCAGTAGAATCCAGGATGCGCGTTTCGTCCTATTTGGGACTCGTCAGCTCGATGTACCTTCATCCCAGAGTTGATGTTCACTCCGGGACTCGATAATATGAATGATAATATGAATCGAGAAGAAAGAATTAATTTGTTAGATAAAAAGTATATATTAGTTTTGGAACCTTGGATCTAAGATATAACAGAGTGGATGAATCTATGCCCTTGTGACAAGTTCTATGTCATAGCACATAACATCGAGCAATTTCGTGGATTGGTTGAAGTTATATATTAACACCGTTGAATGTCGGCCAGCTCAGTGGTCTAGAGATTGTGTTTGCGCACGAAACTAAAAGCCCTGGGTTCGAATTCTGCGAGTGAGGTTGCACTACTGAGAAATCCCACAATAGAACGAAACAGCCGTCCAGTGCTTTCAGGTTTCCAATCGTGGTCTAACATCAATCGGTTCATGATTTCAGTCAAAAACATCTCCGACTATTCGTCATATAAATTGCATAGACTTTAGTCAGACTGTTTGGATCTATTAACATGGTTCACTTCAACAGTTAGTGACTTCTTAAACTGAAGACGAAACGGTCGCCGTTTCTTTCTAGTATGAGACTCCCTAGAAGTGCAAATCGATTATCCCGTATCCATTATTCGAACTCAGGAATTTAGTTCTCTCTCGCTAATGCTTAACCTCTAGACCACCGACACAAGATTCGATGATGTACAATTCCATACCGTTAATTATATTTGAGCATTAGTGACTAGCCCCAAGAGGAAATTTTTGGAGAAAGTAGTTAACAGAATAGTTGAACCATATCAGGTGTGATAAAAGTACCCTCTGTAAGAATGGAATATGGTCAAGTATTCCTTTTTTCCAGTGCTTCTTGGTTTTCAGTTATTATCTAACTTAGATCGGTTCGTGATCTGAATAAAATTCAACAGTCTCCTCAACTTCATACTGAAGATAAGTAGTTTAAATTCTTAGTCATATAGATGTTATTGATTATCCCCTCTCCAGTTCATCTGTCTATATCAATGTGCGATCTGGTACAAACATGTATCTATTAACATGGTTCACTTCAACAGTTAGTGACTTCTTAAACTGAAGACGAGACGGTCGCCGTTTCTTTCTAGTATGAGACTCCCTAGAAGTGCAAATCGATGATCCCATATCCATTATTCGAACTCAGGAATTTAGTTCTCTCTCGCTAATGCTTAACCTCTAGACCACCGACACAAGATTCGATGATGTACAATTCCATACCGATAATTATATTTGAGCATTAGTGACTAGCCCTGAGAGGAAATTTTTGGAGAAAGTAGTTAACAGAATAGTTGAACCATATCAGGTGTGATAAAAGTACCCTCTGAAAGAATAGAATATGGTCAAGTAATGCTTCTTTCCAGTGCTTCTTGGTTTTCAGTTATTATCTAACTTAGATCGGTTCGTGATCTGAATAAAATTCAACAGTCTCCTCAACTTCATACTGAAGATAAGTAGTTTAAATTCTTAGTCATATAGATGTTATTGATTATCCCCTCTCCAGTTCATTTGTCTACATCAATATGCGATCTGGTACAAACATGTATCAGTTAAAATTATCGTACTTTTGAACAGCAATAAATTAACAATTAGAAATGATACTTAACTCACAAGACAAAGGAGGATTATGGAATAAAGTGAATACATTAATGCCATCATCACACAACGTCTGAACCTTTCAACAAAATGTATACCATGAGTTAATGACTCTCTAAATGAATATTATTAACTGCCCACCCCTCTTCCCTTGGTTTTTTTTTTTAACCAAGTTCTCTTATATTAGTTCATTACTATTTGTCTAGAATCAATCCTAATTCTATCAATCGTTAAAATAGTACTAATTATAAAGTACAACAAAGTAACAACTTGATTTTCATTTTGATTACTCATTCTTTAAATCATATAAAAGTTTTAATATGACTAGAATTTATGGACAATCTTTGAACGACTCTCTAATAAATGACCTTGAGAATATTCATCTACTTACTAAGGCTAAATAAGGGGTTATTAAGTAGTATATATATATACATAAAAATAATAAGGATTATCATTTACAATTCATGCTAAATGGATGAATAAATTTCGCGCCAAAATTCAAGACCTATTATCTTAAATCTGATTGGTTCATCGATAGTCTTGCCAAAGTGTATTTTTTTTTTTTTTGCTTTCTTGTTTCTTTTCTTTTTTCCCACCCCCACCCCCACCAATTAACCATTTTAGAGACTCTTCTAACAGACTTATTCTAATTTTAATACATAGAGATTATTCATTTAGTGAAATGTGAAAATCACATGATAAACAATAAAGAATAGGGTTTATTTTTCACCATATTGATGAGTCATCATATATAGAATGATATCTAGGTGTTGTTTTCTTTTTTTTTGAGGGGGGTAGGGAGGATGGTGATTCTATTGCCATCACTACCAACTAGTAGTTCGTTTATATACTTTTATCAAGGTCATATATAAATTAGGTTAGAATATGTTGTTTTTCATTGGATGTAGTGTTATAAATTTTATCTAGATGGGGATTAAAACCTATGATTATAGTGTTACAATGAGTGCAACTTCATTTGCAACTCGTTTAGGGATACTGCCAGTCTCTAAAGATTGGGTAAAAGGGGTGGGTTAGGAATAGGGGTAATTAACCCCATCCTGTAGAAAACAAACTTGTTATAAAAATACTAAATAGGAATAAACAATTTAAACTTTTTGAACTCTATCCTCCCAGTGGAATGATCTTTATTCAGAAGAATTATGATATTTCATGGTGAAATCCGAGATTTTTCTGAAGTCATAAAGTTGATTCTCCTTCTAATAACCAAATCAACAATTAAGATAGTTTGAATTATTTTTCTGGTTAGCGTTTTTTTTTTTTTTTTGCGAGTTAGTTTTCTATGGGATGAAGTCGCTAACCCCATGTCTAAACCTCCTCCTTTATCCGGGCTTGGGACCAACAGTAGCCGCAAAAGGGGCTCCTGCCGTAGTTAACAATTAATATAGGTACATGAAATGATCGGACAATGTGGGAGACCTGGATGATCAGTCAAATAGCTGTAAAATTGAGAAGATAGAACTTGGTGTTGCTCGGAAACAGTGAAACTCATCGGATCCAAGCTGGACAGAAAAGGATAGATTGTGGAGATATACTGTTGTACTCTCGTCACGAAGAAGAAAATGCTCCACACAGGCAGGGAGCTTCTCTGATGTTGTCTAAAGAAGCATGAAAAGCACTTGTAGGATGGGAATCTCATGGGTTCCGATTCATCAAAGCATACTGACATGGGTACTTACTCTAACCCTTTCTTTTTCTTCTGGTGGTCGACTGGATTATGAAGACCTCGACGTCTGAGGGATGCATGGAATACAATGATCAGCTTCGATGCAACCAGATGATTTGGAATGTGCAGGCAACCTAGCTCTTCTATCCAATACATACCAACAAATGCAGGCGAAGACAGCTAGTGGGGCAGCAGTCTCTGTTGGATTAGGCCTCAACATGCACTAGTGAAAAGCAGGTTCCTCAAATACAACACAGAGAACATCAACCGAATCACACTTGATGGGGAAACTCTGGAACGAGTGGAAACTTTCACGTATCTGGAAAGCATCATCGATAGACAAGGAGGATCCGATGCATACGTAAAGTCAAGGATTGGCAAAGTAAGAGCACATGGAACTCAAAACCACTGTAAACCAATATCAACGTCAGAATCTTCAATATGAATATCAAGAGAGGCATGTTGAGAGAGAAACAGTTATTGCAAATGGAATTGGATGATGACAATATTATGTCAAGAACTAACCGTTAAGCTTTTACTTAGTGATTAATCGCACGATTCGAAACCTGAATTTTCTGAGTTCGATCCCTACAGCGACATTGAGTTTTGAGTCTTGAGGTGTCTAAAGCTAGATAGAGATGACTGTTCTTGGTTTTAGATGATACCTCAACTGGAGATTCTATTCTAAAATTTGTGTCGAATTATGGGTGACATCTGTTGTAAGGTCTCAAACTAGAATGAAATTATTTTCCAGTATGTCTTGGTTACCAAGTCCTCTCGAAATATTTATACGGACCCGATTATTTAAAATTACGTTTCCAACTACTGAAATGTATTCAGTAGTACATGAGTGAAATCCAATGTTTGTTATTTGACAGAATGTAGGTATTTCTATCTATTTTCAAATTTAGGGGAGGATATTCCTCTTGATGACTATAAATCTGTGGTATATTATCAACGGTATATATGCAAAACATTCTATGGTTGTTTAGTAGTTAATGGCAACCGGTAAGAAGGCCTTGATTTTGGCTACTCATTACTTAATAATTAGGGTTATCTTAAGTTTAAGGAAATAGGTGAATCGTATGAGATTTGAATCGGAATCCTTCAGTATCCTAGTTAAGTGTGTTGGGAATGAGATATTCAGGTGTCAATTAACCATGTGATTAACCTGAGGTGATAATCCTGACTCATTACTGAGTGCTAACTCGTATCATATTATTTTGTCCATAACGGTAGTCGAATTTTGTAGATCGAGCTTCAGTGCAGATATAAGTCGGTATTTTTCAATATCACAGTGCACTATCTTTTTAGCGTTATACAGCTGAAAGTAGTCTCCAGGAATTCTTACTTGACCAACATACCTTTCTGGTTGACATTCGTCTGATTGTTATAACTTTCATCTTAATGGAATCCATAAGCTCTGAGAGAATCAAACTCGTATATACTCATTTTGTAGACGTTAGCCTTAGAATATCTGAACGATAAAAGTTAAAACCGAAAGGAACGTAATAACACTATCATAATATATACGAAATCTATGCAGTTGAAGATCTCTGTTAATGAGATATCTATTTGTACGCATGATCCATAAATGGAACATTGAATTAAGGTTTTAGATAAATGGATTGATTGTCAAGAAGAAGTTTTCATCTGGCTAAACTCACTAGTAATAAATTACATAATGTAGATGAGATTCAACTATCCTAAAACTGAATTCTTCCTGAAGAATGTTAAATGCTTTTCAAACCCTTGATGAATTGTTTAAAACAATGTGGGTTCGATTCTACATCAGGTTACAGGTATATTTAGCTAGTGAGTATAGTTAAAGAAATAGCAATTATAAATGCCGAGGAACGACCGAAGGTGGGGAGAGTCAGTTCTCTCTCTCTCTCTCTCTCTCTCCAAATGCTCTCACATGGCCACATGTTCTCATCCAATCCCAGGGAAGTCCAACTCACTGCGTTCTCCCATCACGGATGTTGTTTATGAAATTGAGAGGATGAAAAGTGAATGTCTGGAGCTTTAACCGGGTTGGTGAATATGACGAGAGTTGGGAAGCCCTCATTTCAAACCAATGGTATACATGGTTTCCAGGATCCTGAACCAATTGTTGGTCACCGGCTACCATGAAAGTGAATCTCTTGACGTTGCTCCACTACCTTGTGGATTAGACCTTTAAGTCAAACGCTGTGGGTATGACCCTCTAATAAAACCACCTGCTTCGATCTGTACACTCAGGCAGTATCTCAGTTCATACAAAAACCAAGTGACTTATGTGGTTCATATGTTTCTGTTACCCCTTTTTACCAATACTTATGTGTTCAAATGAATAAATATATCATTAAACTGCATCAATTTAATCACGTCTTTAAAAAATACTTTTCCGTTCATAACAATACACTTGTCTAATCTCTATTTACATTATTCAATAGATCTTTGAAAGTATTCGAAAGTCTATCTTGAACTTTTCTTCAAAATGTTTTGTCAGAATCGAGTGTTCAGATGATTTTCAGTTAATCAACTGTTATCTTGACGATAAATATTGAACAGAGAAATACAAGAAGCTCAATTTTTTTAGAAATGTTTCATTGACACACAAGGAGGCAACGACTCTCTTGGTTTTGGACCACTATTACAGTGTTCATTATCCTTACGGAAGGTTTTAACCTACTTAAAAAAAAGATGTATGCTTCAGCTATCAATGTTTCACGAATTTACTGAATGTTCGCTCCAATTTCACAAAAATTGGATATTTGCTTTGTTGACTAATCTGTAAATCTTTATCGTTCATAACAACAAAACGTATTACCTCAGTAGCATATTCATAGTGTATTTGAAGGACTTCTTGTGTTTATATGTATATACAACAAATTGATATACATCAGTGTGAGCATAGGAAATAAATATTAATTAGTTCCGAACTCAGTAAAAACGACTAAACACTTCTCTTTGATTTTTAATGGCCTTCAGTTGTCATTTCATGATAAATAATAACCTTCTGTTGGCAGGTATTCCATTTCAGATTGATTTACATACTACTACTACTACTACTACTACTACTACTACTACTACTACTACTACTACTACTACTACTACTACTACTACTACTACTACTACTACTACTACTACCACTACTACTACCATTACTACTACTACTACTACCACTACTACTACCATTACTACTACTACTACTACCACTACTACTACTACTACTATTAATATTAATAATAATATGTATTATTGTCTTAAATAGAAATAATGTTATGAGTTTGAAAAAGTGAATAGTACACACCCAATGTGAGAATTTCCCATTCAAGATCCAATATATCTATATGTATGTATATAGTATAACTGAAAGATTTCAAGTAAAGATGTATATAGGATGTTATTGTTATGAAATGAATATTATAGTAGACAGATATAATCAGTTTATTAGGATACAATTGAAATAGAAATAATCAGTAATTGATAACTGGGATATCAGTTTGTTTGTTTTTTTGTTTTTGTTGTTGTTCTTTTTGATGAAAAAGTGAAAAGAACACACACATATAAATGAATTTGTATGAGATTTATAAAAATCTAAGTGTAAAGTTTGGGGTACCTAGCCTGTCGTATGCCCTGATGGTGTTCTTGTAACGTTCGAGTTGCCTGATCTGCCAAGGGTGATGGGACAGTGCATGATGCTATTGTTGTGTGCTAGGTTCGAAGAGAATTGTATGGTATATCCATGCAAATCCGCCCCGTTATTGTTCCTATTGTAAAGTTTAGTCACTTTTTAAATAGTGAGTTGTTGGTTCGAACTGTGGTCTTAATTACGCCGGTTACCCCTCGTCCAGGAGTATAAGAGGATCACTAGCATACTCTGTTCAACTCTATGCTCGACGATCTTTTTTAATTGTTATTCATCCTTTTGATGTCTGCTTCCAATTCTCGACGTAGTGTGTTCTTTGATCTTCTTTCTTTTCATTTCCCTTCGCGATTTCAAGTTAGCGCTTGCCTTATGATGTAGTTTGGTGATTTTCTCAATGTGTGTATCATGCGTAGACAACTATTTATAAATACTTGTATATTTTTGATGATTGTTTTAGTAGTTTGCCTAGTTTCAGCTCAATATAGTAGAATTTCTTTGACGTTTGTATTGAAGATTCTGACTTTGATATTGGTTGAATATGATTTTGAGTTCTATATGTTCTTCAACTGTAAGAATGCTATCCTTGCTTTGTCAATCCTTGCCTTTATGTCTGCACCCGGTCCTCCATGTTCATCGATGCTGCTGCTCAGGTATATGAATGTTTCCACCTGTTCCAGAGTTGTTTTTTTACACCAATTTTGATTGCGTTGATGTTCTCCGTGTTGTATTTGACGATCTTGCTTTTTCCCTTGTGTATGATCTAACCAACTCAAAATTGATGATATCATTATTTGACTAAATTCAATTACTTTGTGATATGCTTAGTTAAACGTATTATTTTTTAAATGTACATTCTATTCTTTAGTAACGAAGATCTATGATAGATAGTTTATCATATGTAAGTTCAATCATATGAATGTACTTTCAGTTTGAACTAATAAGAACTAGTAACGAATATCAGTTTTTAAATAGACAAACGTTTAACACTACAATTGATCAGTCTCTTATTAGATCCTGTGAGGATTGCTTCAATATTGCCTTAAATTATAAGCATTCTAAGCAAAGATGAATGAATATATACCGAAAATAGACTGGTTAATGGCAGTCTTAAACTTCAATAGGATGATTTTAATAAACAATACTAAATAAATTAAAATTTCACCTTATTGCAGAAGCTAGAAGCTATTTGAACTCAGTAGTTAAATGGATAACCTGATTACAATTAAAGTGAATGGTACTGGATTCGAGTTTCGGAGTGAATATCAAATCTAGGATACAAATACATCCAAATGACTCATCTTAAGTAGAATGAAACGTGTATCCTGGATGATGACATGAATACATATGTGTTAAAAATGTCATAAATATATCACCATATACTTTTGCATATGATAAATGCCATATGTTTACCATAAAATGAATAAGAAACAGTCTAAAGTTTATTCATATCACTTACCCTTGGGACTATAGTGAATTAATAGATCGTATAAATCATTTTGAAAAGCGTCATTCATAGTGGAGGTAAGTTTAGTTACCCAGATCTAGTAAATGACTGTAAACACGTAGCAGTTCAGTTAATATAAAACATATGTCGTTTATTCGCTGTTTTTCAGTGGTATTGTTGTGTATGCTACTTATGTAGTAGTAGTAGAGTAGTAGTAGTAGTAGTAGTAGTAGTAGTAGTAGCAGTAGTCGTAGTAGTCGTAGTAGTAGTAATGGCAGTAGTCGTAGTAGTAGTAGAGTAGTAGTAGTAGTGGTAGTAGTAGTAGTAGTAGTAGAGTAGTAGTAGTAGTAGTGGTGGTGGTGGTTGCATGGTTACTACCATCAATACTGTCATGCACATAACACTATACATTGTAATAATGATAATAATAATAATATTAATTATTATTATTATTATTATTATTATTACTATTATGATAACATAAATACTTGAAATCATAATAATAACGATAAGGTGTTATTCACGCTTATAACTTGTGATTTCTTATCTTACTTAAATCTTATTTACTATAACCGATTTAACTAGAATTTCATTTATCCATTCTCTTAGTGATACCAACTCAAAATAAATACAGTTGGGGATAAACACACGCACACACACACACACACAAATGCATGCATGCATGCACATACGCACACGCACACACGTAAATACATATATATATATATATATATATATATATATATATATATATATATATATATATATATATTACATAACATACACAAGCATAAATATTTTTTAGACATATAACATGTGATCATTGATTCCATTTACAGATTCATTCAATGTTCAATGTTCAATCACCATTTATCTACACGTTTTGTTTATCTCATTTCAACAACAAAAAAAGTGTTCATTTCAATTTATTATATTTTTTTTTGTTTTCTTTTTCTCAAAAAAAAATAAAAACGTAGAGAAAAACAAAAAAAGGAAAAAACATGAATAAAAATGTAAAATGGACAATCTCTTGATAATCATCCTCATCGTCATCACCACCATCATCATCATCATCATCATCATCAATGTGATTTGTTATTATTTTGAATAGTACTACTAATATAATTATTAGTAGTATTGGTTAAAAAACTATTTGTTTTTCTTTTTTTTTGTTTTGTTTTTGTTGTTTGAATTTGCTAAACTATTTCAATTGTTTTCATTTAACTATTATTAAGGTATATATTCGAGTAAATGAGCACATGTGTGTGTGTCCGTGTCTATGTGTGTATGTGTGTATATACGTGTGTGTGTGTGTGTGAATATTGACTTTGAAAGTGTTGGACCCATGGAACATGCTTCTTTTTCACTTGATATGGAACATGCATGAAAATCCTATGAAAGTATAAATAAGTAACTATGTAAGATAATAAAATCTGTTATTAATGAATTGAAATTGTTTACATATAACCATGGTTACTTGAATAACTGAAGCAAATAAACTATGTATAGATAGTGATCATTCTCAATGTAACGATTAAAAAACAACAACAACAACAACAACAATAACAACACGAGTCATCATGAGATTTTTGTATGTTGTAAACATGTGAATATCTCTTCTATAAATAAGTATCTATATACATGAGAAAAGATTTAACTAAGAATCTTTTTTTTCCAATTAGAAGAAGATTTCAGTCATTGAATAGTTGAAATGATGAATTAATAGATGTTAGACAATCATGAAAGTATTGGATGATCGTTTTGTTGTTAGTATGAGATTTCTCAGTAATGTATATTCTTTAATTAAGTTGTATTTTTGTAGAAATAATGATAACTATTTTAGTGTTTTGTAATTATACTACTTATTACATGTTGTTTATGATATTAGTAGTTAAAAGTACGATGATTTATGTAATATTGAAATATCAGAAGAGAGTTCTATGGATGATGGGGTAATTTCATGGATTGATTGAAGTTAGACATTAATATCATTGGATGCTGACTCAGTGGTTTAGAGGTTAAGTATCCTTTGGGGAGACTTATATGTTTTGGGTTTGAGTGGACAGTAGAGGGTCGCGAATATACTCTGTTGAGGAATCTAATACTAAGACGAAACGGCCGTTCAGTTTTTCTACGTTTTCCATGATGGTCTAGATTTAATTAGCTCGTGAATTCAAATGCTGGAATAGTCAGATTAAGATATATTGTATTGTATATCAGTAGTAAAAGACAAAGATAACCCTCTACTTAACTTTCCTTTCTCCATCGAAAACATAATCCTGAATGTTATTCTGAGAGGTCTATGAAATTTCATTTAGTAAGGTGATTAACATTTCTACGTAATACAGAAGTAAGTTAAAGGGGAAGCTAGAAAGTAACAAACTGAAACAAATCTGTGAAGTAATTGTCTTTTGATTTCAAATGGATGACTATGAAATAGTTCACATCAATAGTTAGAAACATAGAGTAATAGAGTAGAAAAATTGATCACAATGGTATAATTGGATGAAACTCTAAATTTTAAATTAAGCATTAAAGAATGATAATAAGCTGCTTAAAATGAATTGAGATCGGAAATGCGCACTGTTGAGGAGTCTCATACTAGGACGAAACGGCCATCCTGTGCTTCCGGGTTTTCCATGGTAGTCTAGCTTCAATTGACTTATGATTTCAACCATTGAAAAATGTTCTTGAAAGAAATGTAGTTTTGGTGAGACTATAATTTATGGATGAACATTGAAAGACACCAAAATGACCTCGAGAATGTCTACCTACTGAATAGGGCTAAATGAAGGTTATACAGCAGTTTCAAGAATCATGACAATGATTGATAATTGATGGTAAAAGTTAGGATTTAGATTTATGATTTTCATCACAAACTGATATCAGCTAAAATACCATGACGCTATTTGGACGAATGGGTGAGTGAATTTCACGCTGAAATCTAAGATCTGTTATCTTGAATCTGATTGGTCTGTCCATGAATTATAGTCTTGCCGTAATTTTGGTTAAAAAAATCTTTCGTATTTATTTTACATGTTTAAATATGTACACAACCATTCCTTTATTCAGTTTAAATCCATACTGTCTATTTACATGATGAGATGGAATGTGCTTATAAGATGTTAACTAATGAGAATGCATCAATATGACATCATAATATTTGAACTTAGTAACTGAGTGTATAACGCGATGATATTTGAAGCGAACGGTTCTGGATTCGAGACTCCCAGTGAACATGAACACTGAGATTTAGGTATATCTAGCTAACGAGTCCCAAATAGTATGAAACCCACATCCTGGATTTCACTTCTAGCCACTATCCATCTTTGTTTAGAATGCTTGTGAATTAAGGTAATATCAAGTCAATACACACACAAACACACACAGTATTTATATATACCAATAAAAGGTTGATCAATTGCAGTCCTAAACATTAATAGGAAGATTCAAATAAATAATAATAAATGAATTTAAAGTTGACCATATTGCACAAGCTAGTTGCTATGAGAACTCAGTAGCTGAATGGATAACCCGATAACATTTAAACTAAACAGTTTTAGATTCGAGTCTTGGAGTGAATATCAACTGTAGGATACAGATATATCTAGCTGACGAATCTCAAATAGGACGAAACACACCCTCTTGATTATCCTCTATTAACAAATAATTCTATATCATAGAATAAATCATTCACATATCTAAAATATAAACTTAATACCAATCTAATATTCTTATATTAAAATTAATTTTCTTAGATTAGAACGATACATTCTCTTATCAACTATCTCATCAAGAAAAAAAAATATAAAAAAAAATTTTTTTTTATTTTTGTCATCACAACTATTCTGTAACATTTTGATTTGTAATTTGCGCAACCCCAATTTTATTTCCCCCCCCCTCCCATAAAAATAAAACCAAATGAACAAACTATTTTCATTTTCATGTTCTTATATTATTTGATTATGATTACTTCCTTTGTATTAGAAAGAAACGAAAAACGAAGAAAAATGCACACACACACACACCTTATGAACAAAATTCTTAGTCACAACATACACACACACACCCAAACGGAGGGAGGGAGGGGGGAAAGTGACATGAATACATTTGGGTAACATAAACATACATACAGACAAACATTATATAAGTGTATATACATGTGAATCAGTAGTAAAATATAAAGTTCAATAGAATAGTTCTAACATAATTAGAACTTGTTAAAAGATGAGAAAAAAAAGAGAAAAGAAAAAAAAGAAAAAGAAGAAAAAAAGAAAGAAAAAAATTTTTTTCTTAAAAATTATTTCATTATTGTCTTTGTTCCGGTTAACACATCATTTTTGACAATTTAGAATCGTTGAATATAAAGAAAATTCTATGTATAATTGTATATTAATAATAATAATAGTCATATTACTACTACTACCACTACTACTACTACTAATAGTAGTAATAGTAGTATGAATAGTAGTAAGCATTGTACTTTGTATATATATATTGTAATTTCTATTTTTTTTTGACTTGGATTACATTGAATATTTAAGGGAGATATCGAAGTAAATCCAAATCTAAACAGACGCACTCGCGCGCACACACACACACATACACGCATACACATATCAAACAATCCAAGAATAAACCTAACTGTGAATATGAGACATAATAGTAGTGATGTATAAAAGTATATTGTCTTTAAAAATGGCATTATCATATAAGGAATGTTTGTTTGTAAAAGAAAACCCTTTATGTACATGTGTGTATGTCAATAAATATGTATAAGTGTCTGTGTGTGTTTGTGCGTGCGTGTGTGTGTGTGTAAAAGGAGCATATGAGTAGGTTTCCTGCTTTCAAATTTCCAACTTTCCTATTCATTTCAATATGAATAATTCTTTCTTTATTTTTTCAGATGGTAGGAGGGAAATTTTTTTTTTTTTTGTTTTTAGAAAAACAATCATTCTTGAAAGGAAAAAGTAAACGAAAGAACTACGCGACTTGTACTTTTATGGTTGTCACGGTGATAATCCCGACTAAAATATCTTGATCACTATTAGTTACTTAGGTTTATTATTATTATTATTATTATTATTAATTGTAATTTACTGACGTTGTTTTTTTTTGGATTTGACCACAAATAATAAAATATTCCAACAACAAATGATTACTAGTATTGGTTTGATGACGATCTTAACTGTTTCTGAATGGATACATAATCTTTTACTTATTGAATAAGGGGAATCTTAAGTAATCTGTTTCAGTGAACAAGATTCTCTTGATAGATAGATAGATAGATAGATAGATAAATAAAATGGTCGAAAGTCGGTGAAACTAAGTAAATTAAAGGGAAACAGACTGGGAGACAAAGAGAGAAAGAGAGGGGGAGGGAACAGAAAACAAAAGAAGGTGAATAGTTTACAAGTATCCTATTCTACTATCTATCTGGCTACAATTATTGTTGAGATAATTTAGATCTCAGTATTTGATTAAAAACAAATTAGGGATTTTATATTTTCGTATTTCCTTTCCTTATTTTTAAGAGTTTGATCATTATTATTATTATTATTATTATTATTATTATTATTATAGTTGTTTGCATTGATTTCAGGTGAAAAAGATAGTATGATCAGATTATGGTTATTAATGTTGTTAATTTAAAAGAAATTCCGATCAGATTAGACAAGATGTATGATACTAATGTGCTGTATGCTACTGATGTCGACAGATATAAGTAGTATGTATCATCAATTGAAAGTGAAATGTCTGGCGGTAAAAAAATAATGAAGATCTAACAGAATATGAACGAAAACAAAGAATGTTTGGTATGTAAATGAAGAAACAATGAAGTTTGAAACAGTTGATTAACATTTCACAAAATGAAGTATATACTGTCTAGTTCTCAGATTCTAATAAGAGATTCTATAATTTGTGTTCAGATATATTTAGTTGTCCCCACTTGTGTTCTTGTTCACGATACTATAATATCGAAGTTATATGAAGTAAGATACAAACCTCAACTCGATAGACATAAACAATATTGGCTAAATCCATGTACAATCAAAGGAGAATATTTCCTAAAATGGATATATAGGGTTATTTATATTAAGAAGGAAGACCACTAAAATATGGAAACGGTTACAGTGAAGTGAAAATTAAACATATACACTAAAACTAAATATAATCGTTACAAAAATTAACAAGATGTAATTATAACGATGAATAAGCTGGATTATACAAAATTATGTCAATACTCAAGAATAGGATATAACTATAATATACAATTCGCTAGATGTTTCAATGATTAAGATTATGAGTCAGTTGAAGCTAGACCACCATGGAAAACCTGGAAGCACTGTACGGTCGTTTCGTCCTATTATAGGACTCCTCAATAGTCTAGCTTCAACTGACTCATGATCTTAATCATTGAAATTACTACAATCTCCACAAAACCCCATCTGATAATAATTCGCTAGATACTTAAAAGTTATTAGAATTGAAACGAGTTACTGAATATATAATTAAGTAGTATAAAATAATATACAAAAGAAAGGAGGAGAAGACTTGAAAATGGACCTAAACACCAGACCCTATGGTCATGAACTTATACGTATGTTATTTACTATTGTAACGATTGTTTTTTATCGTTAAATATTAGCTTAATTTTATATAACTTTATTGATTTATATGATGTAGAGTAAAGGTATATGAACCTTGTTGAACTATTTTACGCTGAGGATACTCTATTTCAATTTACATGGTTTATGATCTCATATTCTATAACCAAATCTAAGTCTTGGCTGTATTTTCATCAAAAGAGAATGTTGTCCTATTTTCAGCAGGTTTCTTTACATACAACAGTTATGTGAGTATAGTAAGAGAAAAAAGTTATTTTCACGTGGAATATGTCAACAACTGATAAATTTCGTAGCTTAAATTGTTCTACTTATTAATTAGTTAGTAGTATGATCACTACTGAAAAAATAAAAGATCTGTTCATTACGGTAAAATGTTACAATAACTTACCGGAGAATCAGTTGTATAGTATTGTAATTAATTTATCTTTAATGTGTATTCTAATTATAATTATAATCAGAGAGGGGTTTTGTGGATATTATAGTAGTCTAATAGTTTAATTCACGGGTCAATTGAAGTTAGACCACCACAGAAAACCTGGAAGAACTAGACGGCCGTTTCGTCCTAGTATGGGACTACTCAGCAGTGCGCATCCACGATCTCGCACGCGCCACTCAAGCCCTGGACCTTCGATTTCACGCACGAACGCCTAACCTATAAACCACTGAGCCGTTATCCAGTGGTATTAATGTCTAATTTCAACCAAGCCACATAAATTCACGGATTGACAAAGCAAGAGCAGCACATTTACAACCGGAGAACATCTGGAACTCAAAACAATTAGCAATCAACATCAAAGTCAGAAATTTCAATTCAAATGTCAAGACAGTTCTACTGTATGGGATGGAAACCTGGAAAACTACGAAAGTCATCATCCAGAAGATATAGATGTTTATTAACAGTTGTCTAGGCAAAATACATAGGATCCGTTGGCCGGACACTATCAACAACAACCTACTGTGGGAGAGAACAAATCAGATCCCAGTGGAGGAAGAAATCAGATCCCAGTGGAGGAAGAAATCAGGAAGAAGCGCTGGAAGTGGATAGGACACAAATTGAGGAAAACACCCAACTGCGTCACAAGACAAGCCCTCATATGGAATCCTCAAGGTCGAAGGAGGAGAGGAAGACCAAAGAATAAATTACGCCGGGAAATAGAGATAGACATGAGAAAAATGAACATGAATTGGATGGAACTAGAAGAATGCTGGTCGGCGGCCTATGCTCCATTGGGAGTAACAGGCGTAAGTAAGCAAGTATGTACATTCATGTACAAGACATTAGTTATCTGGAATCAATAATTAGGTTGATAACGCATTAGATATTTCAAGTGAAGAGATTAGGCTCAGGTTTCAATATGATACATCAACACTGAAATGTGGTCACATCAAAATAACACGTTTTCTATAGGATGTAACGAGCATCTTCAATCTGCACAGGATGTGTACATAACGTGATGCTAAAGAGAAAACTCTGTATAAAAATATAAATACAGTATCAGAAAAATCCATTTGGTAAGGTTGATCTCATCAATGAATTTCTTAAGGTTATTCAACTCTTAATCCGTAATCATAGGAAGCCCACTTAAAACACACTTGATATTCCAAGTTACTTGAGATCGCATGAACTATGTATGAATGTTTATTAGTTGGAGTCAGTCGGTGGGAAGCTATGCTTGATCTTAGTTTCATGCTAATTAGCGCTAATCAATTAGATGTATCTTGAGTCTTGAAAGAACTACTACTTCCAATGCAATTCTGATAGGAATAACACAATGTTAAAGTCACAGACTATCTACTTAGGTAACATTAGATCGTGTTTGAATGGTGAAATTATTTCCTTTAAAATTCTAGGTACACCTTATTGATGATAGCCAACTAGAATGAAAATATGACCTAAGACTTGTTAACGACTACCTCAGACCACTTAACAGAAATGGATAATTTCATTGATCATTCATTCATCATGCGAATTTATTAGATTAACCACATCACTATTTTATACTCCATACTGACAGTTACTGTAGTGAAACTTGTATTACTGAGTAAATCATGTGATGAGCGTGACTTTAATCGGCTGATGAGCACGAAAAGTATCGTGAAGTGATTGTGTGTTGTGTGCTACTTATGTAAACATAAGTAGTATATCATGTTAGTCGTGAACAGAATGTCTAGGAGCAGAGAGACAAGAAGATCAAACAGTAAAGAATGAAAACAGAATGCAATTCGTATGAACATGCAAGAACAATCAAGTCTGAGTCATTTTGAGACAATTGACGGACATTTTGCAAATTGAGCACATGGTTGTTAGATTTTATTAACTAGTTCTGTAATTTGTTGTCAAGTACATTCAATTGTTCCCATCGGTGTTCTTGTTCACTACAATTGTATTGATAACTTGGTCATTGCATAATTACAAAGTCTTCCATTCGATTCATTTTACTTGCATAAATGTGCAGTGATTAAAATAAGACCATTGTTCAATACTCTCTGTTTTTCACTGATTATCTAGCTACAATCGGTAAATAATATAAAACATAAATAACCATTGATAATTTATCATGTCCAAATACCAAATTTCTTCTCTCTCCCTCTCTCTCTCTCTCCACAATTTCACTTGTTTTAAAATATTAGCCAACAGTTTTTAGTTTTTAATAGTTGAATTCATGAGTCGATGACCATTTCTTTATAGTATAGGATTTCTCATCAGTGCCCATTCATGATCTCGGACACGGGACTTGAATTCAGTATCTTCAATCTCGTGGTCGAACGCTTAACATCTAGTTTGTTTATCCGTAATCAATAGTTCTGCAATGATTTTTCTTTCCTTACATAAAATGCATATATCTAGTTGCATTGTTAGTGAGATTATAATTTATGGATGATCTTTGAATAAATCTTAAGTGACCCTGAGAAATATTAGCCAATCGGAAAGCAGTTAGTATAGAGTAAAATTAAAGTGGATACACTTCTTTTACATGATTGAAAAATTTGTCAAGGTTATTAAGAGGTTCAGAGGTTCTGGAAATGTAATGCATATGGTAGAGGAAGTCATCCATATAATTCCATAATAGTCAGCCTGTAGAGCCATGATAAAGTTGCAAAAGCTCTTTCGACCTGGACTACATAACTTCGACATTGTTTGTATGTACTCTGATTATTGCGTCCACAAAATATTGCTTACGGACAATGACACCATGCATATAACCAAGTCTATGCAGGAATCTGTACGCTCTCCAATCCTTCGTATATATTTTTAGTACCCGGCTGCAGCCAGTGTTACTGGTGCTTTTATTATCCAGTTCACAAGTTTCCTTAGTCTCAATCTAGACAGAGTTAAAAAATCCTATTCTAACAGACTTCTTCCTATAACACATTACATGGAAAGACATTTATTTATTTATTTAAACACATAAATATTGATACAAGGGGGCACCAAATATATATGCGCCACACAAAACAATGATAATTTGAAGAGAAGGAGAAAAAAAAGAGAGAGAACAATAATGGGGGAAACGGAAAGGTACAATCAGAAGAAATCTTCCAGTTAAGGAAGAGGCAACCACATCTTATGAAGAAAGTAAAAGAAGGTTACAACAGGATCGCCATTGGCTTCTATTCTGAGCCATATCTGATAACGTCTCTAGCCACTGTGTTACACCGTCTCTCGGACCCCAACCAGGGAGTCGTGAAGGACCAACAGAAGCTAGCCCTTTGCAGCTTTCTTTCATACCACGACACCATGTCATATACTGACATGAACTATTTACATAAAAAGACAGCATCACCACGGTAGTTTACACAAGCTTCGCAAATCATTTGATTATCATAATCACAAATAAAAGGATTTCTTAATAATCCTATTTGTTGTAGTCACTTAATTATCAAGTTTTCTCTAAAAAAAAGCCTCTATGAACCAATCGTACATGAGAGTATCAGGTATTAAAATTAGCGCTGAGACCTTGAAACCCCCTAAACATTTCTGATTGGCTCATTCATAAATGATAATCTCGTTGAATAGTTTATTTTCAAATATCAAGATTACTAATATTTTCTACTGAGAAGAGACTATAATTTATAAATGACATTTAAGCGACGCTGAAGTAACCTTAAAAGTGGAAACCTACTGATTAGAACTTAATGAGGGTTATAAATCAGGTAGAAATCTCATTTACAATTGATGGTTAAGGTTTAATAAATAAAAATCATTAGCTATAATGCTACAATCACTTGCTCATAAAAACATAGTTTACAGCACAACAATCTGTTCTCCAGTAACATTATGCACTGACGGTCTATTTGAAAAAGAAAATCAAAGATATAATTAAACTTACTATGACTTGGGATAACATTCCAGTATGCAATCAATGTACGGTGTAACGCAGTTGGACTTGGTGAATAAAAATTGCAACCAGAGTAAAATTCATAGCATAATCTAGTTATTTCTGATATGTCTTGCGATTTGAACGCTATGCTCGGTTCCTAAGCTATTCTTGAAACCCCCAAGCTAGAACTATACAGCAACCTGAACACGAGAGAGAAGGCGCAAAGTATGCGAAAAGTAATTTACTCCAAGGTTCATTTTAATACAGAAAACAGGGTTTTTATAATATTCTGAATATCCTTGGGTTTCTCGAAGATTCTGGAATGCTACTAAACATAGTTGCGGTATAACAATCATCCAATCAGAACCTCTACATGTGACATTTCACATCCTTGATGTTTCTGGCTAAACTCCAAGTGAACGCTGATTGGATAAAATGCTTCTTAACGTTTCCTGATCATTGCGTGTCTTTTGCGAGAACTTTTCTGGATCATCCCAACAATTTCATAAATGAAAAAATACATTACTTACTTACGCCTGTTACTCCTAATGGAGCATAGGCCGCCGACCAGCATTCTTCAACCCACTCTGTTCTGGGCCTTCTTTTCTAGTTCAATCCAATTCTTGTTCATTTTTCTCATGTCTATCTCCATTTCCCGACGTAATGTGTTCTTTGGTCTTCCTCTCCTCCTTCGACCTTGAGGATTCCATGTGAGGGCTTGTCTTGTGACGCAGTTGGGTGCTTTCCCCAATAAGTATCCTGTCTATTTCCAGCGTTTCTTCCTGATTTCTTCCTCCACTGGGATCTGATTTGTTCTCTCCCACAGTAGGTTGTTGTTGATAGTGTCCGGCCAACGGATCCTATATATTTTGCCTAGACAACTGTTAATAAACACCTATATCTTCTGGATGATGACTTTCGTAGTTTTCCAGGTTTTGGCCCCATACATAAACGTAGACATGACCATTATTACATTGGACAATACATCAAATTTACATGGAAACGTTGTGTATAAATCCACCCCTATTTAACTAAATATATCAATGAATTACCCACCAATCATTTATCACTTTGTATCTGATTGGTTGATTTATAAAATTATAATCTCGATTTGATTGGTTCATATTTGTGACTCATCTCAATGTTGATTGGTTTATTGAAAGGAATAGAATACCATAAAATGAGTCAAGTTGCCATGTCAACTAATATTTGTTATTATTATTATTATTAATCTAATCAGTAACATTATGTCAATAAGATTATTAATTACAATTATTATTATTTCATTTATTTTATTATGTGCTATTCATCCATCTATATGGTTTATAATAAATAATCAATTATGTTTAAAAGAAAATTGTCAATTATATCATCATTGGTTTAATTCATCTATACCAATTTATATACAATTTTATTTTTTTAATTTAACCAATCCTTATGAATTTCAAAATGGTGCAAAACCTAAATTAAAACAATTAGGACCATATACATATTATGTAAAATATAATAAATACAATATAAAACATCATTATAATAATTATACCATAAAATATCAACAATATAAACAATATTATTTTAATTCAAAGTTATCCATTGGTAATGAAACAGATCAGATAACACATGTAAATTTAGGATTTGTTGCCATAGCGACTAAATTGGAGTCGTTACCATGGTTAATTAATTATATGCTTGAATTATATGAAAAATATCATCATTATCAATTGATACAAATTAAAACAATTCATGAATTATTATGGGGTTATAATGATGAATTATTATTATTATTATCTAATTATGGATTTAATATAACCAGAACCAAAATTGGTTTATTATTAAATGATAATAATAATAATAATACATTAATTGATGATATAATCATTGATGATGGTTTAAAAGATTCTAAAAATTTAGGTAAAATAATAAAATATAATAATAAAACAAGTTTAAATTATTGGACAACAATGACAGCGAATATGATGAATGGTACTGATGGTACAATATATCATACTGATATAAAGAAACAAGAGAAACCATATCTATTTATTCATGATATATGCCGTTCAATACAATTGACAAGACACTCAACAAAACAAATGAATAATTTCAATGTATTTAAATATATATTATCTGAGGATACATTTAAATCTGGTGAATTCTATGATAAGAATAAAGGATTTTGTTTAAATTGGTCAAATTGTTTTAAAGATGGTGTATTAGATATGTCAACATGTCAACCGAATTCACCAATTGTTATATCACAACCACATTTTTTAAATGTATGTTACAGTTTTTGTTTTGTGTTTATGTGTGTGTGCCTGACATGTTTTGATAATTTGAAATGCTCATAATTATTAGTAATCATTGATTGAATTGATTAAGTATGTAGTGAATGAGAATACCAATAGCATAGTTCGATCACCAGTCATCTCCATCCAACTCTGTCCTAAACAATCGTTTCTAGTACTTCCCAGTTGATATTCATTCTTTTCATGTGTGGTTCCGATTTCCAACATAGTGTGTTCTTCGGTCTTCCTTCTTTCTGTGATGCGATTTGCTGATTTCTATCATATATATGTCCTAACCACTTCCAACTTCTCTCCTTAATTTCCTCTTCTGCTGGAATTTGGTTTGTTTTTTGCCACAGTATGCTGTTCATGATGGTATCCGATCAACGAACATTGAGTATCTTGAGTAGACAATTGTTTGTAAATACTCGTACCCTTTCAATGATTGTTGTGGTAGTTCTCCAAGTTTCACCTCTGTACAGTATAACTGTCTTGATGTTCGTATTTTTTAGATTCTGACTTTGATATTGATTGACTGTTGTTTTGAGTGCCATAAATTTTTCAACTGTAGAAATGCTGCCCATGTTTTGTCAATCTTGGTCATTACATCTGAATCCCTCCAACCTTTTTTTAGACAATCCTTTCCAGTTGCTAGTCATCTTAGTCATGTCTGTTTCCAATTCTCGACTCAGTGTGTTCTTTGGTCTTCCGTTTTTTTTTTTTCGTTTACCTTCGTGATTCCAAGTTAGGGATTGCCTCGTGATGAAGTTTGGTGATTTACGTAATGTATTTCCTATACACTTCCAACGTCTTTTCCTAATTTCCCCTTCAGCTAAAAGTTAATTTATTCTCTCACACAATAGGCTGTTGCTGATGGTATCCGACCAACGAATCTTGAGTAGATATTTATTTATAAGTACTTGTACCTTCTTGATGAAGTTTTTAGTAGACAATACTTCATTTGTAAAATGCCAATCGACTATCTTAGACTTGATCACTCCTTCGTTTCCACATCAATTATTCTCTGTTCCCATTCTCTTCGATTTTCTTAACCTTCTGCCACTAGGTATTTCACTATCTATTCATGATGCATACTACTTATATCTGTCGACATCAGTTGCACATACCACTGTATAACTGATGAGATTAAAATGCACAGGTTCCATACAACTAACCTATGTTACTTATTTTGATAATGACCTCGACTATTTCATTCTCATTAGTAATCAGTGAGTGAATAGATCGTCAAATTCAATAATCCTTATCTAAAAACAGGATAGAACCTAAATATATAGAATGGTTCAATGTATCTCATAAATTTTCCAAGGCTTATGATAAGTTTTGTTCGCTGAACTGGATTGTTTGTTCCTGGAGCTTTCATCATTATTATGAACGAAATCATCAACACAAACTTCAGATAGAAGTGAAATGTTTGAATTTCTTCACATATGGCTCACAGTTTGTTATGTAGACCACAATGTTGATTCATTATATGTGAAAATTATATTTGAAATAATCTCAGCGATTGAAATTTAAATAATTCCAACGTTTCGTCCAGCCGACCTGTCTCAACTTCTTCAGGGTAATAATCAAAATCATCAAAGCTTGGTGATTTAATGTCTAACTTCAACCAATCCACGAAGTTGCGCCACCGTACACCATTGTCTCCAGTGAGCTGATATCTCACAACAGACCTGGTTGAACTCCACTGGTAACAGCTTCTCACTAGAACTCCAGGAAATGCCTCTTGAAGTCAATCACTAGTGAGCAGATGATTATTATTATGAGAAGGGGTTGTGTGGATATTTTAGAAATTTCACTGGCTGAAATCATGAGTCTGATAGGTCCTGGGTTCGAATCTCGCAGGGAGCGGGATCGTGGATGCGCACTGTCGAGCAGTCCCATACTAGGACGAAACGGCCGTCCAGTGCTTCTAGATTTTCCATGGTAGTCTAGCTGCAATTGACTCATGATTTCAACCAGTGAAATACATAATTGTATTGCTAAGAACTCGTTGAATTCCGTCAAAAATAGCGATACATGTGAGATAAACAGGTTGAATAAAGATGGGGTTCAAATTACTTGTCAAACGAAATTTGCCAGGTAGTCGCCACTTGAATACCATCTTTTCGGTTCAGACTGTTCTTATTTGCCCATATATACAGTGCTTCTGTTGTCAATCTTTCCTTATGGGTGTTAAAACCTTTCTGAAGTATTTTGGTCCCTACAAAATTGATCTTGTTTCCTGTTTCTAACGCATGTAACACTATCACAGGCTTATTCTCTAGTTTCTTCAGATCAATCAAGGATTTGGGAACATTTTTCAAACATTGTTTGTGTTCCTCCAACCTTACATTCAATTTTCTGGATGTTTCTCCAACATAGGCTGCATTAAAATCATGGCAGTTGATCTCATACACAATATTCTGTTGTTCTTCCTTTGGTAACCTGTCCTTAACTTTCGATGTTGATTGCTTAATGTTGACCTTTCACCTGTCATTGTGTACTCTTGTTGGAGAGAACAAACCAGCTTCCATCTGGAGAGGAAATCAGAAAAAGATGTTAGAATTGGATAGGATATTCATTTCGTAAATCATTAAATTGCATCACGAGGCTAGCCCTAACTTGAAATAAAGAAGGGAAACGGAAAAGAGGAAGGCTGACGAACACACGACGTCGGTAATCGGAACTCGACATCAAAGGTTGAATAGTAACTGAAAAGAACTGGAAATGATTGTCCAGGACTGTGATAGATGGAGAATGCTGGTGAGAGGCCTATGCTCCTCGACGATGAGTATCAGGCGTAAGCAATAAGTAAATAATGGTTAAAAGTCAAATGGATTTAACTATGAGGTCAATGCTTTTTCTTGGTGAATACTAATGTAAGTTAGTTGACCTACAATGATATAATGTATTATATACTACCTACTTTTATAATGAGCTAAGTTTGGTAATAGAAATAATTCATCATCTACAAACAAATTGTTATCAATGTTATTGATTTTATAACTAAAATGTTCATGATATAACTGTGTTTGTAGATTATTGTCTGAACATAAGTCATGTTTATAACCATTGACTATAGATCGTTATACATTCTGTGTGTATCTATGTGTATATGATTAGTTACAAGAACATGTAAAAGTTACGTTATGAGTGAAGCATTCATATGTGTATTTGTTTCTTATATTTCAGATTAGATTACAGGTGAATTTTTAGATCAGTTAAATAGTGTAGTTTAATGGTTGAATTCATGAGTCAATTAAAGCTAGACTACTCTGGAAAACTTGGAATCACTGGACGGCCGTTTCGTTCTAGTATAGGACTCCTGAACAGTGGTCTAGAAGTTAAGTGTTCGTTCGTGAGACCGATAGGTCCTGGGGTCAAATCCCGCATGAGTAATCGTGGATGCTCACTGTTGAGCAGTCCCATACTAGGACGAAACGGCCGTCCAGTGCTTATAGGTTTTCCATAGTAGTCTAGCTTTCATGGACTCATGAATTCAACCATCAAATCACTATAATATCCACAAAATCCCCTTTCTAAAAATAGTATAGTATTTATTTTATTGATGTAAAGGGCCTCAGATACTAGTCTTTCATTATAGTTCAGTTTATTCGATAGTTTATTTCAACTTTTAAACATCTTAAAGGTACATATTCAAGAACAGACATCAGTTTATACTCAGTGTCTTCATATTATGTTGCATATATGGTAAGTCTAGATTACTCAAGTGAAATAGGATAGTTATTAATTTTAATTTCATTCGATTTGTCATCCACTTTAATCTTCCGTAAGCCAAATTGGGAAGTTACTACCTTCATTCCCATTTAATTAACTCTATACGTTATAGTTTCCCAATCGAACCTAAGTAATTTAATCTCAGATTTATTCATTTATGTTCATACCATCATAATTCAGTTTATTGATTTTATGGAGGCATTGATAAATACTAACTAGTTGTTAATTGCCATGAGACATCTTTCGCTGTATTAATGTAAGCTATTATAATTCTCTTATATTACAATCCAGTTATTCATATTGCTGGGTAATCTTGGATACCAATTCACTCGACAAGTCCCTAAATCAGAACACGGTTAAACAGGAACGAAATGATATTTCAAATAATAAGGATAGATAGAAGTAAGAAGCACAATAAGAGAAATGTCAGTATATTTATAGTCTTTACATGAGAAGATTCTACTTAAGTAGTGCTATCGCATTTATTGTGACACTTTTAAGCTATGGGTTTTGGCCCTAGATTATTTCTATCAGTCGTCAGATGCATAAGAGCGGTTACCACTTCCCGGTTGCCCACACCGTGGAAGGGTTGTTCTGGAGGTGCCTGAAAAAGAAATTGGATTAGAGGTGGTCATAGTGACCTCAGAGAGTGATTGTAGTACCCAAGGGACAACTGCTTGAGGTCGGTCACACACGACCTTTTTATGAGTAGTTTTTGTGTTAGCTCGGTACTTGTTGAGACCTTACCGCCGGAGACGGATATCCGTTGGATAAGGCGAGGTGTGCATTTTTAAGGTAGAAATTTTCTAACCCTACCCCTACTTGTGAGAAGGCAACATCGCTGTTATGCTGATTGTCTGAAGGAAACACCTTACTGCTGTCACACCTCTGTACAGTTAGTAGTACGACTTCACCGTCGGACCTTGAATTTGCTACTTTTAGTCTTATCGCTCTTTAACCGACCTGCCTAACTGGCATGATAGGACATTGAAGAACGATTTTTTTAGTATAGCTCGATTGATTCATCACAATAGGCAAGCTCAACCACCACGTCAAGATAGCAGCAACGGTAGGGAAAAATTATTTCTGTAGTTGGTCACTGTTGAGGAGTCTTAAACTGATACAAAACATCTGTCCAGTGCGTTTTGATTCTACAACTAACATCATAACAGATGAAAAACTTATGTGTCTTACACACATAAAACAGCGATATATTATACTATTTGGCATTGTGGAACTCTAAATAGTTGTTTTGTCCCAAGATAAGGCTTTTCAGAAGTGTGTACTCATGAAATCACTTTAGATCAAATCCATAACAATCTGATAGTGATTAACTTACATCTAGATGACTGAATTCGAATGTAACAGTTTATACTTTACAATTTGATCACTTATACAATTTGTTTTTAGCTTGTAAAACTCTATTATGACTAAGACTTCTAATTCTTAAGGTATTTCAGCTTCAGTATCCCTGTTTTTGTTTATACTATAAATGTGAAGAGAAACGGTACCAAGTGTATTAATGATTCGATTGCTTAATAATGTAACCAGTTTATCGATTACAAGTTTTAATATAATTAAATTTATTTCATTTTAGTTGTATAACAGCAATTGATTAGTACACGGTTGTCTTCACCAATGGTAAATGTTTTGGGATTCGAACCCTCAACCAAATGATTGAAAGATGAGTGTTTTGATTAGTAAATTTTATTTCTGTTAGGTGATTGATATCAATGAAATTATTATAAAGCATGGAATTATGCAAAGAAGCTTAGATTTATTTTATGCTGACTGTATTTTTCCAAAAACAATTGTCTTACGTAGGTTATACAATCCAGCATGAGTTAAGATGGTGGTTGGAGGTAGTCAACAGGAAACCTTGGACCTAGGTTTTGTGCTATTTGACACTCTTCAGCAAGGTATATCTGTAATCTTGTTGGAACTAATTCTCCCTGACGGATTCGATCCCATGTCTTTCAGCTTCATAGTCAGAGATACTACCACTGAGCTATGCAGGCCGCGACCGACCTCCTGTAGGACTAAGATGTAATATGGGAATATGAGAAAATCGTCTGATTTGTGGATACTATCTTGAGGATTTTTTAGAGTATGTAGGTGGAGATGAAGATAAAACGAGTGTGTTGGCACAAATCTACTGTCATATAATACTGCATAGACCTAATAAAAATCATCATCATCATCAGTGTAGTATTTTGAATATAATGATAAAATTGATGTAGTTTGATTTTCATAGCTTCTATAACTTCAATTCACATATTTATTCAACAGACTAGTTAGATACATGAGAGAAAAGAATAAATCAGAAGGGGTTTTGTGGAGATTGTAGTAATTTCAATGAGTCAGTTGAAGCTAGACCACCATGGAAAACCTGGAAGCACTGGACAGCCGTCCACAACATTGAATGAGTTTTATTAGACGTTTATTGTAAGTCAATAATCACTGGACACGTAATTTATAATGATTACGGAATTACTCAACATTGTAAGTAAAGGATCTCATCATGAAACAGATCTACGGCTTTCGTGTTTCAAAACAGGCACCTAACATTTTATCTACTAAGTTATCATGTAATGATTAACCATGGATAACTGCATCACCGTGGACATGATTGAACTTTACTGGGTACATTAAAACTCCATGAATTACTTATCCAAATGAACCACATGTGATTATTATTTGTATGATAGATACTCTTCGTTGACGAGTCTCATAATAAGACAAAGTCATTGACCACAATTTTTTGTTTTTATTTTCAGTGGTTGTGTAACAAGATTCAGTTCATAATTTAGAAGTACCATAGTCAATCATCTTCATAACTTACCATATTAAAGAAACGCTTTATCTAGATTCTCTATACAATAAACAGTTTTCAAAAACCCTAGATTACTCAATATCATGCATATATATTCAAACTTATTATTTACATTACAGTTGATTATACATCTCTATCAATATTCTATGACATTTAATAACTAAGTGTATACTCAACATTAAGTGTGTGTGTGTGTGTGTTTATACATTCTGATATTGAGTATCATTCTGTTTACTGACTATGTATACAAATCTAAATGCGGTTTATTCTATCATGTTAGCAGTGGCCTTCTTGAATAACTGGTCTATCTGTACCCGACATCAACATATCTCAACAAATTACCTGTTTTTTGTTTGTTTTAACACATCATTATGTTTATTAATCGCATAATGGATTTAGACAGGTTTATGTAATGTTTACGATCTTCTACCTTACAACTTACAAAAAGTACATTCAGAGTGTATTGTGTTGAATGCTACTCTGCATTGAAAAGAATGATCATTTTTCAGACGTTAATTTCTGAACTGCTAGTGTGGTGTGTGCTACTTATGTAGACATAAGTAGTATATGACGTGTGCACTGAACAGAATGTCTGGCGGCAGAGAGATAAGAAGATCGAACAATAAAGAATGAAGACAGAAGGCAATTTGTATGAAAATGCAAGAACAAGGGGATTCTGAGTGATTTGAGACAATTGATGAACAATTTGCAAATTAACGATTCAATATATGGTTGTTTGATTTTACTAACTAGTTCTGTAATTGGTTGTTAAGTACATTGGATTGTCCCCACTGGTGTTTTATTCACTACACTGGCATCTAACTGGTGATTACTCAAAATTTATCAGCAGGATAGATGAAGGAATAAGGGAAGGAAACTTGTTGAAATACTTTTAACTGAAAATTCTATATTGTATTAAAAATAGGTGAGACTATAATTTATGGACAACCTTTAAGCGACACTCTGGAAGATGTAGAATACTTCACATACCTGGCAAGCATCGTCGATGAACAAGGAGGATCCGATACAAACGTAAAGGCAAGGATTAGCAAAGCAAGGACAGCATTGCTACAATTGAAGAATATATGGAACTCAAAACAACTATCTATCAACCAATATCAAAGTCACAATCTTCAATACGAACGTCAAGACAGTTCTATTGTACGGAGCTGTAACTTGAAGAACTACAACAACCATCACCGAAAATGTACAAGTATTTATAAATAATCGGTTACACATGATACTCAACATCCATTAACCGGATACCATCAGTAACAGTCTACTGTGGGAGAGAACAAGCCAGCTTCCAGCTGAAGAAGAAATTAGGAAAAGACGTTGGAAGTGGATAGGACATACATTTAATAAATCATCAAACTTCATCACGACACAAATCCTAACTTGAAATGCTGAAGGGAAGCGGAAAAGAGAAAGGCCAAAGAACACATTACGTCGGGATATAGAATTAGATATGAAGAGCTGAAGAGGATTTCCCAGGACAGGGTTGCATAGAGAATGCTGGTGAGCGGCCTATACTCCTTCACAAGGAGTAACAGACGTAAGTACGTAAGTAAGTTTAGGTGACGCTAAACTAACCTTGAGAGTTCCCACTTACTAAATACGACAAAATGAGGGTTATAAACCAATGTGAAGAATTAGAATTATGATTTATAGTTAATGGTTAAAGTTAAGAATTAAATTTAGAGTTTTCATCATGAATTGACATTAGCTTTAATGTCAAAACTCTATTTATCCAAATGGATGAGTGAATTTCGCGTCGAAATCCGAAACCTCTTATCTTATACCTGATTTGGTTCGTCCATAAATTATAGTCTCGCTCAAAAATATAACATTGAATAAAGCCATTAATAATAATAATAATAATAGCATTCTAACCAACAATCATGAGGAAATTGCTGTAATTCTATTGAGAATCTATAATCAGTAGAATGTAATCGTATCAAGTGTAAGGAAATGATTCACAGAAGACTACATAAAAGATAATCATGAAATATTATATATGAATTAAGACTTAACTTATAAGTCATATTCAATTGGAATGTCTTGAAAATGATTGCCCAGGACAAGGATGAATAGAGAATACTAGTGAGCAGCCTATGCTCCTCCATGAGGAATAACAGACGTATGCAAGTAAGTTATAAACCATGGTGTACCGGCTCAATACTCTTAACCTTAATTATTCCTACACTAAACTTTAGTTCGTTCATTCTATCTTCTATTGGAATATGTAAATATACACTGTTGAATTGTATACATTTTATACTTTATACTAACTATATTTCATATATTTATTATATAAACTATCTATCTATATACATAATAGAGATAATACATAATTAACATTGAATATTTGAAAGTTTTATATTTTTGTTTATCTCTATGGTTTATAATATAAATATTAAATGATAATAAACAAAACCTCTTTTTGTGTATGTGTGTGTGTGTGTGCGTTCAATTAAATGATATTATACAATTTAAATATATTCATTTAAGATTATTACATTTCGCATAGTAACACAGTTTTTTTTTAGAAAAAAAAATTATTGAACATTGAATATATTGAACATGTTCAATGTTCCAATTGTTGGCTCGATGTTTAAAACCAACAAAAAATGTTGTTCTTTTTTTTTTTTTTTACAAAAAAAGTTTTGTTTTAATGAATGAGATTAGAATTAATTTTGTAATTCACATAGAGATAATTAATATAATGTAAATAAATAAGTTATTAAGGAATTTAGGATTTTAATTATTGAAATTTATTATAATATTCATGAAAACCCCTTCTGATGTTGTTATATCTAGAAATGGTTGATTTACTTGATATAACGCGTACAACTGAACACATGAACGTCAAAACCTTTCCAAATCGCAAAGAGAAGACAGAAGACTAGTGAAAGGAATGTTATTCCAAACAGTGTCAATTATGGGTACAAATTGTCAGGTATTTATAGTTTTTAGTAAGAACAAAAATCATCATTATAGTCCTCCAATCCGTATACAGGGGGTTATTAGCCTTGTCCAATCGGGAAGCTACACGTAGGGATTCTAGAATATCCTTCCTAATGGTGATTGGATGGAATATCTTCGGCTCCTTCTGAGAATCTTATAGCTTCCTCGAGTTCATCCGTGGTCCGTCGTCACAGATGTGAATCAACATATGCTCAAGAGGTATATCCTAGAGTTCTAATGAGAAGTAGTGACTAGTAGAGTTCAACCAAGTCTATTGTGAGATAGTAACTCACTGATAACAATGATGAATATGTCGGTTAATTTTGTGAATTGATTGAAATTAGACATTAATATCATTGAATATTTAACTCAGATGTGTAGAGGTTAAGCGCTTGGTCGTAAGACTGATAAATTCTGGGTTGAAATCTCTCGAAGGTGGGATGGGATCATGGTTTCATACTGCTGAGGAGTCCCATAATAGGACGAAATAGCCGTTCAATGTTTTCAAGTTTTTCATGGTGGTCTAGCTTCAATTGACTCATGATCTTAACCATTAAAATTACTGTAATATTCACAAAAACTATTCTGATATGTAATATACTACTGAAAAAAAATTGATAATTATTTTCACTTATCAATATTTATATTTAACATTTGAACATTATTGTTATATCTGAATGAATAATAAATGAATAGTAACTGCTAGGAATTATTTATGAACTATCATTAAATATATTCTAGTTAATGTTTATATGGCAAGGTTGTTTTTTTTACGGGGTGAGGTTACTGACACAATGCTCAAACATTCTCATTTACCCGAAGTTGGGACTAGGCAGTAATCTTAGAAGAGTTACAAGTGGAGTTAACATAACTGTCTACTCTCACCCCTTTTTATTTCTTCTGGTGGTTGACTAGATAATGAAGACATTAGCATCTCAGAAAAAGTATAAAATACAATATATACCTTGGATATAAGTGGACAACTTTCATTTTGCAGATCACCTATCCCTACTAATCCATACACAGAAACAAATGTACGTGATGACAGACGATGTAGCAGCGAACTCTGCAATAGTATTCCTCAACATTCACTGATGAGGAGCAAGATCCTGAAACTATCCAAATGGCTACAGAATAGTCGGCCTCTGAAGTCATGGTAAAGTCTCAAAAACTCATTCAGCCTCGACCACATAGCTTCAATATGCATATAACCAAACCTATGTAGGAGTGTGTACGCTCTCCAAACATCCGTATATGTTGTAATACATGGCAGCAGCCAGAGTTACTGGTGCTTTCATTATCCAGTTCGCAATAATTGTCACAATTCGCCTTAGAAATTATATATTGAGTTTCCATCACAAACTGGCATCAGCTATAATGGCAGGAATCTATTTAACCAAATGGATGAAAGGCTTTCTCGTTAAAATCCAAGATTTTTTATCTTATACCTGATTGACTTGTCCACAAATTATAGTCTCACCCTTTTATTTGTTATAGCCGCCTAATTATCATGTTTTGTACAAAATTCCCTGTGAATCAATCGTACGTGAGCATTAGGTACTGAAGTTGGCGCCCTGACCTTGAAATCTCTCAAACGCTTCCGATTGGTTCGTCCATAAATTAGAGTCTCGCCCTCATTTCTTTATCTATCCTGATGATAAATATTGAGTGATCACCAGTTAGGTGTTGGCAGTTCTGGATTCAACATCTGAACATTGATCTTTCTTTTCAATGCAGATTAACATCCATCACAATGCACTCTGATTGTACTTTCTTGTCATTTGTGCCTTGGAAGATCGTAAACATTACATAAACCTGTCGAAATCGGTTATGCGATTACTAGACATAATGTTGCGTTGAAACAAATAAAAGACAGGTAGACCAGATATTCAAGCAGGCCACTGCTAATATGATAGGATAAACCGCATTTGGAATAGAATGATTTTCAATATCAGAATGTATACATACACTTAATGTTGAGTATGGTTTGAATAATTTTTTCTGGTTAGCGTTTTTTTAGTGAGTTAGTTTTCTACGGAATGCGGTCGCTAACCCCATGCCCAATCCTCCTTCTTTATCCGGGGTTGGGACCGGCAGTAGCCCCCGGATGGACTCCAGGCGGAGTTCAATGTTGAGTATACACTTAGTTATTGAATGTCAAATGATATTAAATTTTCCAAGTATTAAAATTTCTAACTGTTTCAATATCAAACAGACACTGAAATGAGCATATTTCTATGATGTATTTGTTAGGTTTGGTTAAGCTTGAGTGCTACTACTGATTCGTCTCACTTAGAACGGAACGAACTATCAATGATTCAGAGACTCGATAAGCTATTCTGGTCCGTTGTCCCCGACTCAGCTAACTCGATCAAGAAGTCTTGGTAAGACGTAGAAAATGTATTCTACAGGCTACCATTCAAATATTTAAACATTTAATCGATGAGTTGATCGATAAGATAAAATTACAAAATGTGAGTTTTGGGAAATCTATCGTCCCGAACAGTATTAATAGATCTTTATAACATAGAAATAAGTGAATAAATGACACAGATCACGAGTGGTGTTATTAGATGAAACTTCGATTTGCAGTACTCGTCTAATAAAAATCATTCATTTCACTTGGTATTGTTTGGCTTGTATCTTCCCATTGAGGCTTAAGACTGCAATTGATCAGTCTTTTATTGGCATATGTGCATACTGTGCGTATGCCTCGATATTGCCTTAATTCACAAGCTTTTTGTAGTAAGCAATGATGGATACTGGCTAGAAATCGAATCCAGGACGCGCGTTTCGTCCTGGCGATGGCGTTTGAAGCGGATGATACTGAGTTCGAGTCCCAGAGTGAACATCAACTCTGAGATGCAGTTACATCCAACTGACAAGTCTCAAATAGGACGAAATACATATCCTAGATTCCATTGCTAAATATAATCCATCTTTGCTTATAAATATCAAGGTTCAATGTTATTTTTAAATTCTGATCATAATAAATCCTATTTTATTAATATTAGTCTTATTCAGATGTCGAATGTTTCTTTTTTACACATCTATGTAGACGAGAACTTATTGAAACAAATTACTTCTCATTGAGATCATGAATCAATGAATGTTAGGCCACTATTTAAAACCCGGAAGCACTGGGTGGCCATTTCTTCAGTAGTGCGCATCCATGATCCCGCCTGCGACATTTGAATTCAAGACCTTCCGTTTCACGAGCGAACGGCTAACCTCTAATCCACTGAACCGGTATCCAGTCGTGGTAATGTCTAACTTTAATCAATCTACAAAATTGAGCGACCGTCTTCCATTTCATTGAGGTAAATACGTGTCTCTATCTGACATCGACTATCTTCATTTATCACAGTCTATTACTAAAACTCCGTGGATTTGCACTGTTGAGGAGTCTCATACAAGGACAAAACGGCCGTTCAATACTTCCCGGTTTTCCATGGTGATCTAACATTAATCGATTCATGATCTCATTCAAAAACGTAACAATCTCTACAATTCCATACTGAAAATTATTTCTCATTTAAATCTAATCATATGAAAAATCATAGCAATAACAATAACAACAAGATATCAATAGATATTGTTATAATATCTAAACTACTTTTAACAGGATTCACAACGGAACAAAAGTGTAGTCAAACTTATGAACAATAATTGTATTAAGATATCATTTAAATCATAACACATAAGATATAAATGTCATAACTTTTGTATCTATTTGATCGAATTGTGTTAGGTCCCGATAAACATAATGGATGGTAACTTTGGGATCCATTTACGGACCAATACAAAACGTATATCAGTATTGGGGTTGTGGAGATTATTAAGTTTTTGATTGAGATCAACTGATGTTAGACCATCGTTGGAAACCTGGAAACACTGGACGGTCGTTCCGTCCTAGTGTGGGACTCCTCAGCAGTGTGCATCCACGATCCTGCTCATGGGATTCAAACCCAGGGCCTTCAGTCTCGCGCGCGGAAGCTTAACCTACTGGACCACTGAGCCAGCATCCAGTGGTGTTAATGTCTAACATCAACCAATCCACGAAATTGCGCGACCATCTTCCATTGTACTGAGGTAGATACCTGTCTCTACTCAACACAGATTAGCACCACTGGTAACGGCTTCTCACTAAAACTCCGAGAATTCCCTCACGAAGCTAGTCACTAGTGAGCACATGTTAATTATCAGTATTGGGGTTGTGGAAATTATTAAGTTTTTGGTTGAGATCATGAATCGATTGATGTTAGAACACCGTTGGAATCCCGCGAGCGGGATCGAGGATGCGAACTGCTGAGGAGTCCCATACGAGGACGAAACGGCCGTCTAGTGTTTCCAGGTTTCCAACGATGGTCTAACATCAGTCGATTCATGATCTCAATCAAAACCTAAACGTATATTTTTATCGTGTAATTCTTAAATAACTAAACTATTCACATTCATATTCCTCTTATTATAAGCTTTGTTTTGACCTATGAACCATTATCATACGTTTTTCCATTCTTGAATTATTGCCCTGTCTATTAGTCACTGCCTCCCACATTCACAACCACATTTGGCCAAATTTTGTACAGATGTCATTTTCTATTTTATGGTACGTTGTGGTCTGTTTGATTGGTATATAAACCCTGTATGTTTGAAATACACAATTCATATCACAAAAGCTGAGATTGGTGTTCTGGACTTAATTGGCTGGGCTAGACAAGAAGCAGGACCAATAAAGACTCTAGACCGCTCGTACGTGTTTTAATGTGTCATTGGTCTGATCAATAATTCACTACTCCCTAATTGGCGGTATCGTTACATTATCCATTAACAGGGCACTCAGGCCACAAATTATAACAAATAGTTTCACAGTATTTGGGCGCTGAGTTGATGTGAGACATTAAAGAGTAAGAATATATTTGTAAAATCTTAGCAAATAAATTTGAAGTAGAATTCAACAATTCACTTGATAATCTGGTTCAAGCTTCTGATGTTTGATTATGATTCCTCCCCCAAATGCCCTGGTATGGCCGAGAGTGGGGGGAGTCCGCTCCCCCTCTCGAAATGCTCTCATATGGCCACGCGTATACAGCCCCTGCCAGAGAAGTCCTACTCACTGCCTTCTCGTGGCATTACTGTTGTTTACGAAATCGAGAGGACGAAAAGCGAATTTCCGTCGCTTTAACCGGATCCCAAACCAATGGTGCACATGGGCTCCAGTATCCTGCGGGAACAAATGGCGTATGAACCAATCGTTGGTCACCGGCTACCATGGGACTGCATCTCCTTACGATGCTCCACTGCATTGTGGATCAGATCTTGAGGTAGAAGGCTCGGAGTGTGGCCCCCTAAGAAAACCACCTGTTTCGGTTTGGGCACCCGAGCAGTATCACAGCCCTCGCACATATCAAATGAGATATGTGTGGCGCATATGTATTTGGTGCCTTCTTGTACCGATATCTATGTGTTAAAATAAATAAATAATAAAAAGATTATAATTCCACGAAAAATCTTGGACTAGATTGCCAGGCGAGATGTTGGATTTATTTCGAATTCACTCGATGAGATTTTCAAGAACTTTTCTGGATCTCCCCAACACGTTTATTAGACAAAATTAAAACTGTTATAAAGTTAAAAATTATTTCTACAGGATTGATGATTTTTTCTAAGATGGTCATCAATTTTCCTCCTGCTAGAAGTTGGAAAACTCATTTGTCGTAAATAGTTTTTTAGATGATTCCACTTAGCTTTTATGATATTCATGTGGACTCCTTCGCTTTGAGAAATAAAATGGGCTAGACTCTAATTTATGGTCGAACCAATCAGAAGAGTTTTGGAGACTTCAAGGTTACGGCGCCAACTTCAGTACTTAGTGTTAACGTACGACCAGTTTACAGGAAATTTTGTACAAAACGTGATAATTAGGCGGCTATAACAAATAAAAGGGTGAGACTATAATTTGTGGACAAGTCAATCAGGTATAAGATAAAAAATCTTGGATTTTAACGAGAAAGCCTTTCATCCATTTGGTTAAATAGATTCCTGCCATTATAGCTCATGTCAGTTTGTGATGGAAACCCCATATATAATTTCTAACTAAGGTAAATTACGACAATTATTGCGTACTGGTTAATAAATGCACCAGTAACTCTGGCTGCAGCCATATACTACAATATATACGGATGTTTGGAGAGCGTACAGACTCTTACATGGGCTTAGTTATGTTCACCGTGTCGTTATCCACAAGTGGCATTTTGTGTACTCAATAACCGGAGTGCACATAAACAGTATTGAAACTATGCGGTCAAGGCTGAAAGAGTTTTTGAGACTTTATCATGGCTCCAGAGGCCGACTATTCTGTAGCCACATGGATGATTTCCTCTACTGCATGCATTACGATTTTAGAACCTTTTAACCTCTTTCTAACCTTGACAAGTTTTTGAACCACATATAAGAATTGTATCTATTTTATTTCCTTGGTTTTGTATAATATGTTTTTACTCTATATTGGCCGTTCGCTGATTGGCCAATACTTCGAAAAGTCACCTAAGATTCGTTCAAAGGTCGTCCATAAATTAGATTCTCGCCATCATCCATACGAACTGAGGTTCCTGACAGAATATATGTATATTACCGAAGCTTTCATTTTGCGGACTTCCCTTGTTAGAGACATTTATCCCTGAGAAAAACGTGCAAACGATTTATTCAGGAATCAGTTAGTACACTGTTTATGCGTGTTTGTCAAGCATTTGGTTCATGGTATTTTTTTATTTTATTCTATTTGTAATTAATCCATTAACTATTATGACCTTATAAGCAACATCGGACAGTGGCTATCGGTGCAATACAAGACGCGCGTTTCGTTTTATTTGGTAATATGGGGTGTATCTACATCTCAGATTTGATATTCAATCTGGTACTCGAACCCAGTAGGGTTAGCTACAGACACTATCACGTTATCCACTTAGCTACTGAGTCCATCTTTACTTATAATGCTTGTGAATTAAGTCAATATCGAGGCAATATACACAATATGTATATATGCCAATAAGAGACTGATCAATTGCAGTCCTAAACATCAATTGGAAATTTCAAGTAAACTATAACAGTTGAATTTATTATGACATTGTATACTATTGATTAGATTGAAATAAGATGATTGAATATAGGTATGTTACTCAACCATTTATCACAAATCTCCTGATTATATACATACTGAAATTTCTTGGTTACGTTACATTGTGGTTTTGGATCTTGCGTATAAAATCACGCATGTGCGTGTGTGTGTGTGCTACTTATGTCGACAGTTATAATTAGTATGTATCATCAATAGAAAGTGAAATGCTTGGAGGCAGAAGGCTAAGAAGGTTAACGAAAAAAGTATGAGAACACAGAATGATTGCTGTAGAAATGAAGGATTAGTGAAGTTGGAGATGATTGATTGGCATTTTGTAAATGAAGTATTTATTGTATGGTTCTCAGATTTTACTAAGATGTTCTGTAATTTTATGTTCCAATGCATTCGACTGTCCTCACTTGTGTTTTCGTTTACTAAAAATTACTCAAAAAATGATTATTAGATAATTAACTGGCTTTTCTAATGTTATGATCAATGGATTTACAATAGGTGAGCTTTGCATTGCTAATTACTAATTAACGCATAAGGTAAGAGCATTGGTTAACTCTGTACCTTTCATGCAGTTAAATTCATAATACTTTATACATTATTGTTTGTGTATCATTACATAATCATACCTATTTCATATTATTACTTAATGATATTGTCTTCGTTAACATAGTCAATAACGTTATCCACAGTTTATGTCATTCTTCCAATTCTTTCAAATCATCCTATCAGTCCTGATTCATTCATTCCTAATAATGAAGGTCTACTGTACCATATTCTAATTTAAACACATATGTTCAATGATCAATCATATTTGATGGCGAGACTATAATTTATGAATGAACCAATCAGATTTAGGATAACAGGTCTTAAACTTTGGGGCGAAATTCACTCACCCATTTGTTTAAATAACGTCTTGGCATTTTAGCTGATGTCAGTTTGTGATGAAAACCGTAAATCGAATTCCTAATCCTAACCATCAATTGTAAATCATAAGCCTTATCCTTCAAACTGCCTTATAACCCTCGTTTAACTCCAGTCAGTAGATAGACACTCTCCAGGTCACTTTGAAATCCCTTGCTTATCATTATTATCTTCATTCTTTTCTATTATTTAATAGGCTGATCAATCTTATCAAAATGCTATTGATGGTATACAACCAAATAATGATGAATATAATACAACAATTTATATTGAACCAACTACTGGTCTTATTATAAAAGCTCAAATGAAATTACAAATTAATATTGTTATTAAAAATAATAAAAAAATTAAACAATTATCTAATATTTCTAATATTCTATTACCTTTAGTATATTTTAATGAATCTGTACATTTAAATCAAACAATAATTGATCAAATCAATATGTTACTTATTCAATTACCAATAATTATACAATATGTTTTAAAAATTAGTATCGTATTCAATGTTCTATTGTTATGTTCAATTATATTTAAATTATTTAAACAAAATAGATATCATTTAAATGATCAAAGAATAAATGAAGAAAATCAATGGTTATTAAGTCATCATTGAAAAGGTGTCAAGGAAACATTTATATATACCTATTTCATGTAAATACTATAAGCCATATGATAAATCAGAACTCATTAATTGTTCTATTGTATTGTTTTTTTTTCAATGTTTTCAATATTTTTAATATCATAAATGATAGTAAATAAATCATTTGTTTTGAATGGATAGTTGCAACTTGGTCGATAGGATTTGGTCTACACTAGGCTGGATCTGACATACATGACATTGATCACTACTCAGTGATACAGGAGGACACTCGTGGCCCGGACAGCTCAGTGGTAGCATCTCTGACTGTGAAGCTGAAAGACATGAGATCGAATCTGTCAAGGAGAATTAGTTCCCATAAGATTGCAGGTATACCTAGCTGACGAGTACCAAATAGCACGAAACCTGGGTTCAAGTCTTCTTGTTGATTACCTACAACCAACATTTCATCTGAACATAGTGCATGCAATGTCGAATCACCTAAACCAACGGCCACATAGCAACTTGGTCGATAGTATTCGATCTGTACTAAGAAGGACCTGATATGCATGACATTGGTCACCACTCAGTGATCAATCAGTTGTAAATAATTTTTCTATTTCCGACTTACATCAGCATCGACAAGTTTAACGAGCGAATGAACGAAATCAGGATCGTCTAATGCTGAAGATCTAAATGTAAGGGGAATGATTAGTCTATTATTAAACCACAAAAAGTTTTCAGCATATAACAATATGTCTTTTTTCCTTTTGTAAAACTCAGGAAACCTATGTCTGTACTGAATATTTCAATTTTTTCTCACTACATTTATGACAGATATGAAATATTATCACACACCCTTTACAAGTTCTGCTGTACAAAAATGTATTGGTCGAATCAATTTTGGTATTTGTGCTAACTGATGATTTCTTTGCTCTTGATTGACTGCTTTTTGCGAATCCCATATATAATACGTCGAGTAGTGCTCATTTAGCTGCATCTGCCATAAGTTGCACTGTTTCAGGAGTCCTTAGGTAGCATATTAGTTCGAATACTTGTAATTATCATATCAACATGCAATAACTTTTGTTAGGTGGTCTTTCGAGGCATGAAAAGCGTGATAGAAAGTCTACATGTGAAATACTTTTAGCCGCTCAGTTCCTAGTGGTGAAATCGTAAGCACTCAACTCTGAATTCCGTTTCTGAACTATGGCAGCGGATGACATATGAATTGACTTATTTGAGGGATAGATAGATTTTAACACCTGATCGTCAGCTATAGTGTGGAACTTCACACCAAATGGGTATTTATACAGTTCCTTTACTACCCACATCACAGCTAAAGCCTGCTTTTGGGTCCGGAAACATTCTTGTTCATCCTTGCTTGATCGTCTCGAAGTAAAAATAACAGCTTTCTCATTCTGTCTTACGATAAAACCTAACCTCAGTGAAGATATATCCGTAGTAAGGATAAATTTTTCGGTCAGTGAAAACGGTCTGAGGAAAGCTTTACCGCTCAAATACTGCAGAGTGTTCCTAATATACCCTCATGCCATTTTCCACATACAAGCGCCTTGCTAGAAACTATGTCGAGAAGTGAAGATTATGTTTCTATAGAGTTAAGAATAAACCTGGAATAAAAGTAAAGGACGCCAACCGATGATTTGAGATATTCATTGGTGATGGTGCTTGCATCATTGGAGCTAAGCGACTCATATCAAGTCTAGAAACCTTAGCATCTACAACATAACATAGGAAGTTGAAACTGACACTTGTATGAATTTCCGGCCTTATTTGTATCACAGAAGCGTCTAAATAACTTAAAAAAACATATTCAATATGCAACTCGATATTTTCAGCATGGCATACGATGTGATTCTGATACGAGTCAACACCATAACCGGTCATGATTTGATGTATAGCATTCTGGAATCTGCAAGGCGAAAAATTGAATCTAAGCGGCAGGAACTTGCATCCGAACAGCCCGAACGGTGCATTATTAGTAGTTACTTACAGTCTTCGAACACTGTAAGACTAGATCTTTGATTAAGGTACTGTAAGAGTAGTTATTTCATATAGAAATGCGTACATTCAGCAATATCAATTCCTTTAACTCAAGTAAAGATGGACCATACTCACTAACCAGTAAAAGAAATATTGACACAACTACCCTCCTCTTTCCTAAATAGAATATCAGCTGTACCACTAACGGGTAACCGTTGGTCAGTGATGCCAGTATCTTCACTATTTAGAGGTTTAAAATGGATATCATCATAAAGAAACAGTAAATTTCTCTTAGAAATAATTGACTTTATGCTAATAGTAACGATAATAGACGAAAGGAACTTGCCTGTGTTGGTAGTTGAGTTTTGCATTAAATGTGAAGTGTTGCTGAAGGTGGTATTGAGCGACAAGCTATCCATTCTTCTGTCAAAACAGTTGGTCTTGATCCATCATTTTTCAGTGTTTTAGTGTTATACGACGTTAAACCGTTACAAACCTTTCATGTATGTCGAACCTTTCTCCACTTACGATGACGTGCATAACAAAATCGACATGAACTACAGCCTATTACATGAAAGACAAAGTTCTCAACCCCAGTCAATTCGGAATGTAGGGCTACAATCATCTTAATTCATGAGTAGACCTGATTAACTCCACTAGTTATGTCTGCTAGAAAAGGTCCCAAGAAACTCATGTTGTATCTAGTTGTAATTCCCTATCTATCCAGTGTGTGTTTTGACTGTTACTATATCATGCCTACTTGAGCTGTAATAGCTTTCGGACAGATCAGTTAATTTATTCTTCTTAAGTCATTATCCATGGTTGTATAAGTGAAGCGGATAGAAATATTTGGAAGGACCTAATTTAATCAGGATCATGTATGATGAGGCCCAGCGTTATTCGAGATTTGTAGACAAGAAACTGCTGTGGTGTTGGACAATTCTCCAAAATCACTAACGCGACGGATCTTCAAAAATAACATTGTCCGTGTTGGTTTTATGAAGCTTAACTAACTGGAGTTACAGCTAGATATTCATACTGAGTCATTGTACAATTTGCTTGACGCACTTCCTCCATAAAGTTGATACCGAGTCTATCAGTTTGACATTCGTCTCCATTATTGTTCGATATTTACGAAACGATATTTTCAGGGGATACTTTGCCAATGCAACCTTTACACACAGATAAATATACTACTCTCCCCAAATGTTATCATTTTCTTACTAACTAATTCTCTGATAGGTTAATGCATTTCATTTGAGCAAAAATCTTAAGTGAAATTAATATCAGTATAGGTCGATATTTCCGTACCAAACAATCCTTGCATTCGTATTATCAATGAAATGACACTGAAGTTTAGAAGTATTACCTGTCGATTTGAACATTCTTTCAGGAAGCGTTTATTTATTCGTGAGGGACAATAAGGAAGAGGAATGGCATAGATACCAACATAAGGCTGGTCAGGTTAAGAAATCATTGAATGTTGCAGTTGGGATTTAATATTATATGATATAAAGTCATGGAATTACAGTTCAACTCTAGTGATCGGAGACCGGTAATAAAATAACATAATCGAGAGTGATCAGTTTTATTATCTGAGCCAATGAACGACACCTGAAATATTTCTGCTACACTGTTCACAGGTTACAACACATCAAGTAGGCGTATGATAACAGATTTGCTACATGCTGAAAAGTATACATTGACCCAAGAGTTGTAGTAACGAACCAAAGAAACACATATGTTCATTGGAAAACCACCAACAACAAATAAAACGTTGCATAAATAACGAGATTCTGGCACGCTGATACACCAAAATTAATGTGACAGTAAAACCCCAGATAGAAAATAAACAGAACAAGTTATAAAGTCCAACTTATGATTGGGAGTCCATTTTATATTCAGTAGAAAAACACCATGTAAGTCTTTTTACTTGGTATTGTGTAGAAAACACGTGATATAGCTCCAGACCAATTAAAAAATGTTACTGACGCATAGAAGTTTTACGATACATGTAAGATCTTCCAGCAGATACTTTCCTAATTACAACACTATCTGTTATTATCCGGAGATTGAATGACCTTCACAATACCCGCCTGCATTGCTTATAAGCTTTACGGATGTTTTCAGCATTATGTAGGAGGGGATTCTTGACTAACAAAGTGTCACAATTTAGAAGTACCTACAGATGTGATCATTATAACATAAAAACCCATTTTAAGCCTTTGAAATGTAGTTCAGCACTGAGGCTTACTGTTGGCACTGGATTTTTCATTGCTCTGCATTCAAAGATATCTCATGAATCCCGGATTCAAGTTGTGCGATGTGAAGTTGATAGTTATCATTCAGATCACATCACAACTGCAGAAAGCTCAGGAATACCTCGGTACATTGGAGCACTGGCACTTCCTGATTGTGTATATTTATTCGGTGCCATTCTGGTATATCAGATTGAAATTCCAGCCTATTGTAATTAGGGTGCATTTGTAGCTGCAATTATGAACGTTTACATACCGCTTTACCTTGGGGATTTCGTTAGTTCACTGTCAAGATGCGTTGTGACTCACGAAGGGTTCATTTCTGCTGTGTATGTCCCTACACTTAGATTGTGCTCTTCCTATATACTACAGGTAGTTCATTTTTTGTGCTACGCACCTTTTACCCAAGTGTAATAAGGATTCATCTCTTGTAGTGTTTAAACGCTGTTATCGCATTATTCTTCAAGAGAATTAATGGTCGAAACAAAACATTAGAATTAAACCTCAGTAGATTACATGAAATTAAACACCAAAAAAGTTACAAGTTTTAATTGTTAAAGTGGTTTGCTTGTCTTGTTTATTAAAAAAAGTTATTTAAGTACGACCCATAATCAACAATCTGAAAGGATGTCGCAAGTTTGATTAATATATCTGGTCTTCAAAATTATAACTTACAAACTATGTTATGAATTCGAGGCAGTCTAACATAATTATCCTGATCCCAGTTAGTCTGGAACTGTGACAAAACACAAGCAAAGATTCGCATTTGAAGTGCACAGTATGAAACTGTTGTGTTGTTATAACATTTAAATAGCACGAAATACTGAATTATTCAGTGAATGTATTAGTTACTGTAAAAGTATGTATTTTTCAGCTTAAAGTGTTCAGTGTTAATGTTCTGACAGCTGGCTAGTGCCTGATACATGATATGTCCAACCTTAGTTCTTATGACTATATACTTTAATGTGTCCTCATACAGTGAATATATCAACTTGTCATATGTAGCAGTAGTCCTATGAACCCGGTGCTTAAATAGTCCACAAATCGTCCCTTACTTTAGATGTATCAACAAGCATGGCTCATTTTCTCTCCAATTTTCGACAGTGCGTTTGGAATGACTAGAAATATACTGGGAATATTGGAACTTTTTTCACTGAATTTTGTCACCATCCTCAGGCACTGTGGGTATCAACCGTGAATTTGGAGTTTGTGCACAAAGTTGTATGTAACGTTATTTATTTACCAGATATAGGCTTAAACTCGAGTTATTTGTGTAAAGGCCAGTGAAACCATCCAGTGGAGTGCAGGTCAGATGTGTGGTCTAGTTGAAATTTAGGTACTTTAACTCGTTGGATCTTTGAAAACATGTGACAAAATACAATAATTCATACGTTATAACCTATCCATATGGGTCGATGGTTGATTATGTCTGCACAATAATTCAATAAAGAACGTTTACTGACTTTGATAATTGATTTTGTTGGATTCGCTGAATAATGACGGAGTGAAGTTTGAATTGAACTCTATGGGAATTACATTGAAAAATTCTCGAATTTCAAGGAAGATTTATGATAAAGCTCAACTATAGCAATGAATCCGAGTGATTACTAAATATATACGGAATAATTGTTACTATTTGTTTGCCAATAAAAAAAGATTGTAAGAAAGGATGCTTTATAACACACAATTAAGAGTTGCAAAGTATTTACTGCTTTTACATAATTTACTGAACTCTTCCAAAATAGTTGCCCCCAAATGCTCTGGTACGATTGAGGGTGGAAAGAGTCAGCTCTCCCTCTCAAAATGCTCTCTCATAGCTACGCTTATACAACCACCACCCGGGAAGTCCTACTCACTGCCTTCTCTCAATGGGGTGTTGTTTACGAAACTGACAGGAATGTTCGGTGCTTTAACCACGGGTTGATCGGTACAAATGGTCCACCTAGGAGAGTTGGAAAACCCTGATTCCAAACCAGTGGTGTACACGGGTTCTAGGATCCTGATGGAATAAATGTATAAACGTATTGTTGGTTACCCGCTAACACGGGGCTGCATCTCCTTACGTTGGATTAGACCTGTAGGTCTAGGGTTCGAGGAGTGGCCTCCTAAGTAAACCATGTACTTTGGTTTGGCCACTCGAACAGTATTCTAGTCCTCACACAAATTGAATGATAAAGTGTGGTGCATATATATTTGATGCCTCTTTGTACCAGTGTTTATGTGTTTAAACAACTTTAAATAAATAAATTCCAGGGTAGTCATTACTTCTGTCTTAAAGCCAAGGAGCATTCGTCAAAGAAACTCATTCGTATGACTTTGAAGCATCCATATATTCGGGGACATTCATCTTACTGTAATTAGCTTTTAAACGATCCCACATGGCTTTCGTGGTATTCGTGTGAACCCTTGTACTTGGGTTGGAAAAGTGTGCATACAATAGCTTTGTTTTTGTAACAATATCGCCAGAGGAGATTGTATGTTTGCTAACCATCAGTACAAATGGTAGCTGTAACAATATATTTCTAAGTCATCAGGATTGGTGTCTAAGACTTCCGATTATGGAATTTCTCAGAATACCCTTTTCAGGCAACAGCTATCCTACATACTAAAACCCCATTATGGCTAGTGGAATCAACTATTTACGCACTCGATGTTTCCTTTCATTCATTTGTTCTCCTTTTCCTGGTTGCTGTTTTACATATCTTAACAATTGTCCTTGTACTACTAAAAGATAATGGTAGCTTTCACAGATCTTTGACTTCAAAGCAAAAGAAATAATAACTAATATGAAGAGCTTAATTAATTATGGGAAAGTAGTATGTCCTTTGTGGAGAGGTCTTCGAATTTTAACCATGATTCGCTGGCTCAAACCCCACTTTATCTACTTCGCTTTGGGCAACTAGGTTGTATCACTAGACCTCAAGTGCAATGGCACTAGAAGCCGAATGGACAACTCAGTACATGGTAAGTGAGCGAAATAAATCTCTTCATTTGGTGCTATTAATTATTCATGTTTCTTATTAAATAAAAACAATGAAAATTGGTGCGAGTGATTTTGACAATCACTCAAAGTCATTTCTGTAATTAAACTACAATCTTTTATCAACTTCAGGACTTTTTTTATCTACTTCAACTTTTTCTTTTCTATACTCTAATTTATTAGTCACTATCCACATTCTTGTACATTGGACTATTGGGATCAGTCGGTGAACGTATGGCTAAACGTATGCGGATTCAATTATTTCGAAAGTTAGTCTATCAAGATGTAGCCTACTTTGATGTACATAGTTCTGGAAAATTAGTAGAAATGTAAGTTATTTTAATGTATTTTATTCAGACAAATCTAAACCCAATGTTCTAAAGATCGACTGCCTTGGGTTTGGTTCTGTGAGATATCCTACCACAATAAAGCGAAATTCCTACCCAGTATTTCCTGGTTTACACATAACAGTGCCTTAAAACTACCAGTCATTAGTCGTTTTGATTTATTGAGTCTTAGATGTAAATATTAGTGTATTTAATCATTTATGAACAGTGATTCAGCTTAAGATTTAAAATGGTTTAAGAAAACTTGCTAGTTTATTAAAATAATGGGATAATTAAATCTGTTGATTGGTTTCCTATCAATTAACTCATCTGCATCTATTTTTTTCTGTAGTATTGGATCAGATGTACAAAACTTTAAAAGTTCATTCAAACAATGTATTTCACAAGGTTTACGTAATGGGATTCAAGTAAGTAAATACTAATTGTTATAACCTTAGTTTATTTGCCCACTAGTGTGTGCTTAATATGCTAGAAGAGAGGGATTTATTTTGAAGTGGTTTACACCTTCGACTTTCTGGATCACTTAATCCTACCTTGGGACTTGTAACGCTTGATCCCGACTTGTGATTGGACAGTTTTGAGAACAAAGAGAAAATAAATGACTCCATCACTGACCTGACTGGTTGGGGATCGGAGAGAGAAAACGACTTATCTGGTACATCATACCCGACTTATTCTTAATTCAAAAAAAGTAAACGAATAAACATATGACTGGCAAAACCGCGACACCGAGGGGAAGAAAAACAATACAGTTGTATACACACTAGGACATTAGAGTACAAAAAATGGAATGTAAGGGTCATATCTAAATTATATCAATTTCGAAGTAGAATAGAATATGACGGTAATTTATACATTAAACAAAAGCTCATAGTTCATTGAATAAAACATACACAAAACTATTTGTCAATGCTTTAAAAAATTAGAATTAATCTGAACAATATCCCAAAAAATGGCTCTCATCGTTTGTCACCACTTCTTTATTATCCTCTTTCTAACTATAATAGTAATAATAATAATCAGGTATGCTACGCTTATAAATGGAAAAAAATAATATACAACAAAAATTCCAATAAAAGGAAACATCTAATTTCAGAACTCGATTGTTTTAAGGAAGCGTTCTTTGTAATGTGGTGGGAGTATGCGTATGTGTAATCCCGTTCCCAAATCAACATCAATTATTTAAAATGTAGTTGTTGGTAGTTCTAAACCTGTAGTTTATTGTATTGTAGTCATTCAAATACTAGATGTCAATTTGCAAGGTTAAATTTATATGACCTACCCTGTTTTAATCCTATGAATAGTTTTCTTGGCCAACAGTCTTCGAATTATTACTTGCATATGTTGAGACCAACAAGTAAGCAATATTGAGATTAAACTCAGAGTACTAGGGTCACCGGCTACTATGGGACTGCATCTCCTTACGATGCTCCACTGCCTTGTGGATCAGATGTCCAGGTCGAAGACTGCGGGTGTGGCCTTCTAAAAAAACCACCTGCTTCGGTTTGGGCATCCGGGCAGTATCACAGCCCTTACACGAATCAAATGAGATTTGTGTGGCACATATGTATTTGGTGCCTCCTTGTACCAATATCTATGTGTTCAAATAAAAAACTAGGGTAAGATGATATGCCAATTCGTAAAGTAGTAAGTCTTGACCATTTGTGGTTGTCAGGATTTATATTACTTGCTACAAACCACTTCCTGCCTCAACATATAGGGTTGGCTGGCGTAAGAGCAAGTTGGAAAAAAAGCTAGGAGTAACCAAAACAAGACGTGGCATTAGTTAATGAATTCACTGACTGTCGAATTAAACTATATTGGTTTAGGTTTGCTCGATTATTGTGACATGGCTCGTAATGACACAGATGCATTTGCTCTTTGTATTCTCATCAATCTTTAGTCTTAGAGTTTTTGTTTTGGGGATTCATTCTTATCGAATTATGTTCTCCATACTTATTTTTACTATCACTCATATAACCATTACCACTATAGTATACTGCAAATGTTGACATGATGTGATAACATGGACAAGTTCATATGCTCTAGGTTTCGGGTGGCTTTTAAATCTAACTGACTGATTGAACTGTTTAATATATAAATAGAACTGAATTTACACATTATCTTTATAATTAATTCATTCTTCTATAGGTTGTTGGATCTGTATTTGCATTATTAAGCATATCACCTACTTTAACAGCTGCACTTCTTGGTTGTTTACCATGTGTTTTTCTAATTGGAAGTTTAATGGGCACTGAACTACGTCATATTAGTCGTGAAGTTCAATCACAAGTATGTTTATTTACTATTTATCTATCTTGTAACATATATAGACTTCATATTTTCTAAATTGTTAATGAATTCAAAGAAGAATTTCATAGAATCTTTCATAATGTACTAAGACTTCTTCACTTCTTAATTAGTTTGAGAAATTCAAGGAGTTTGTTCTCTCTTGATTCTCTTGATTTTTCTATTAAACAATGCTGATTTAAACTCTTCCTATTATTAAAAAGAAACGTTTGTTGGTATTTCTTCTTTGGGACTTGAATTATCAATGTAAATGTGTCTGATGCTAACCCTACAATCTCCTTAGATGTAGATACATATAGATAAAACTTAATACTATGCACAGGTTGTTAATGTAACTTCAACTATCATTCACTTATTAGTCTCATACAGAAAATATACTACTAGAAATCACTATTTATTAGTATATCTTTCTGAAGATCCTTTTTCACATAAGCTATAGATTCGCATTCATAGTTCTGTGGTAAATATGTAAATCTATAGAAGAATAGAAAAACATAATATGACAAAATGATTCGTTATTTCAAATTTCAATAGAAGGTTAGGGAAGAATAGGATGAAAATCATCTATGGGTCAGAAATCTGAGAGATCATTATTCACTTAACAAATTTGTAGAAGAAATGTAAACTGTTAAGATCATATTAACAATAATTATGAATGATTGTAAGAGGTTAGTAATAACTGATTGCGGTTTAAAAAAACGCCCCCAAATGCCCTGGTACGGCCGAGAGTGGGGAGAATCCGCTCTCCTTCTCAAAATGCTCTCAGATGACCACACGTATATAGCCTCTGCCAGGGAAGTCCCACTCACTGCTTTCTCGTGACGGGGGTATTGTTTGCGAAAATGAGAGGACGAGAAGCGAACGTCCGGCGCTTTAACCTGATCCCAAACCAATAGTGCACATGGGCTCCAGTATCCTGTGGGAACAAATGGCGTATGAACCAATCATTGGTCACCGGCTATCATGGAACTGCATCACCTCACGATGCTCCACTGCCTTGTGGGTCAGGCGTTCAGGTCGAAGGCTCGCAGTGTTGGTCCCCTAAGAAACCACCTGCTCCCGTTTGGGCACCCGGGCAGTATCACAGCCCTCGCACATATCAAATGAGATTTGTGTGGTGCATATATATTTGGTGCCTCCTTGTACCAATATCTATGTGTTAAAATAAATGACAAATAAATAGTTTAAAAAAAACAAAATAATGATAACCAAAAAGCAAGGACAAAACATAATCGAGAAGGCATTAGTTCATGAAAGGATGAGAGTTTGTATGTAATTACTTTTCCATACAGAGCTTAGGCTCTAATTGATAGATTGCCGACACCGCAGTACTTAAGTCTTTGACTCGATCTCCTTTTGATAACATTTGTTTGAATGTATATATTATTTTGAAGGACGATTCTTTCGGGGAACGACATGCTCAGAGTTAATGAAGTACTCCTGTATTGAGCTACTGATTGCTTTACATCCCCTGTGGTGAGTTTATAAAGTGTTCACCTTGCGCATCCATTGTAATCTGCCCCACAGGAGCAAGTAGACTTATAGGTGCAAAACAATGTGGCTCAAAGGAGAAGTTTATCCTTAACATATTTATAAATGGTATTTCAACTTGAGAAGACAATAGGAAGAGTAGCTAAGTATAAAGTTTTCCTCAAAAATTTTTACAGCCGTATCTCCTTCAAATTTTCTTCGTTGAATTCTTTTTGTTCTTATCCAATCACCCATTCTCTTAACATACTAGACGATAATCAATTTTCTGTATTTTCTCTCTTTGTTCTATCCACTTAACTATTCTCCGTTAGAATTCTCTACTCGCTTCGTTAACTGATGAGGTGTTTAGTCATATACGAACAGTGAAATCTTTGACAATGGAAGATTTATTAATTGAGTACGTTTGTTTACTTATTTACTTGGGTTCTAATATATGTGTTATTTTCAAGATTTTCATTTGATTGTCTATTTGTATTTTCTGAGTCATCGGAATACCACACTTGAGGTTGATTAAAATTAGAAGACTGTGTTACCTTCTCGGATATGGAGGGTTCACCTAAGGGAGTTGGAAAACCCTCATTCCAAACCAATGGTGCACATAGGTTCCAGTATCCTGAGGGAATAAACGGCGTACGAATCAATCGTTGATCACCGGCTACTATGGGACTGCATCTCCTTACGTTGCTCCAATTCCTTGTGGATTAGACTTTTAGGTCAAAGGCTCCGGGTATGCCCCTAAGCTTAAGTCAAAACTCACATTTAGTGTGATAAATTCAAAAACAAATAAGCACAACAGGGACCAGTTCAATATGATCGGAGAAATATAACAAGTCTGTTGACCAATATGAGATTAATTTCAATGGTTAAGATCATGAGTCAGTTGAAGCTAGACCACCATGAAAAACCTGGAAGCACTGGACGGCCGTCCAGTGATCTTAGCCATTGAAATTACTACAATCTCCACAAAATCCCTTCTGATAACAATATGAGATTAGTTAGTTTACGAAATAAATTTTACAATTGAAAGACTAGTTACTCATGAGTAGTACAGCTATAATACACATCTCATACATATTAAAAAAGTAGTAAATAGAAACTATACAAATTATCAAACATCTAGTTTATCTTATTTCTTATTCTAAGTTATAAATAAAAGTAGATATAAGTGATATTCATAAGTTAAGTGTATATTTGTTCGATAGACTTTCAGCCGTATCTGTTATGCATTGAATAACTAGTGATGTTACTTTTGTGATATAATATATGACTTAAATAAGCTATATGCATACTCTCCTAACAGTTGAATTTATGTGGAGCAATAAATTAATCTGTGACTATATCACGGTTAAAAAAATCGGTTCTCATTTGATCATTGAAGTTAAGTGGAGCGGTGGTTTAATGCCTAAGATGTTGAACTTTCAACTACTGGGTCCCTAGACTTGGATTCTATTGTATCTGCTTTTCGTTTTTGGCAGACAGCTAATATTATTGACCATCATATTTACGATTTACTTCAAAGTTTAGTATACAAATCTCTATGTTGTCTATGAATTCCTTAGCTAATTAACTAATCCTAACCAAACAGAAAAAGTATATATTTCATGAGATGTTAAAATTACTGGATAAATACTACTTACAATGTGTGAATATGTATAAGTAGTTGGGCAAACTGGCTAAGAAGATAGTCTAAGTGTTCATTACAACTTACTCACACCTTAATTTAACTTGCTATACAATCTCAATACACTGTGATTTGACAAGCCTCATATAGTCTGTTCAGTATATTATTGAAGTTGGTTTATTCCCGGTGGTCCTCAGTCTCAGCCCGTCAAGAAATTATAATCAAAGAGGAGGAAGGGAATCAGTTCATATACATTAGTGATTAGACAGTTATTCAAAAAAGTACTATTTCATACAATTCCCTTGATTAACTTGAAGAGGGCAAGGATAGAAATCTACTTCGTTAGTTTCTCGTCAGTTTTGTTTTACACATAAGCTGAATTGTTTCGAGATCGAAATTCCAAGGTGAGTTAAAAATATTATCGGATCTAAATAAATTTAAGAGACTGAATTAAATAAATAGTTAGCTTAAACACTTGAATAGACTGGCTATTTTACATTCGTGCAGAACGAGGTATGTGTTTTATGTGTCTCCTTACTTTTGTGGTGTATACTACTGATGTCGACAGATATAAGTAGTATGTATCACCAACCATAAGTGTAATGCCTGGCGACAGAAGTTTGAGAAGATCAAAGAGAAGAGAACGAGAACAGCGAATGATCGGTATGGAAATGAAGGAACAACGAGGTCTGGGACGATTGGTTGACATTTTGCGAATAAAGTATTTACTATCTGCATTTTACTAAGAAATTCGGTAATTTGATATTCAGATACACTTGGTTGTCCCCGCCTGTGTTCTCGTTCACTGCACTTTCATCTTCGGCAGTAATAATAATAATAGTGTTATTGTTATGACTTTTGTCTTATTAATTATCATGTGATAAAAACCCATTCCGAATACTGACTTATATAACCTTGTTCTTGTACGAAACCAATGACATGTCAAAACAGCACTAACAGCCTTGTGTCAACTCTGAATCCTTATAAGTTCTTTTCGCCTAGCCCTGCCCGTTGAGCTCAGCAAGCAATTTCAGCCTTCATTGTATGAACAAATTTATCTCAGACATGCGTGGTTCATACACAGGCGGACCAGACCGCATCACACCATAAAATAAAAAATAACAATTATAGAAAATCAAGCTATAAAAGTGTCTGTGACTATGGGATAATGTAACCAATAAATAATCATATGATATTAGTCAATAGGTTAAATGAAAACTTATAATAAAATACTCGCAGGGGAATCCACGACGCGCATTTCGCAGTATTTAGGACTCGTTAGCTGGATGTACCTGCGTCCCAGAGTTGATGTTCACTCTGGGACTCGAACCCAGTGCCATTCGTTTCAAATGCTATCGCGTTATGCACTTAGCTACTCAGTTCTATTATAAAATGGCCTCCAAATGCTCTGGAACGGCCGAGAGTGGGGAGAGTCCGCTCTCCCTCTCGAAATGCTTTCACATGGCCACGGGTATGCAGCCTCTGCTAGGGAAGTCCTACCCACTGCCTTCTCGTGGCGAGGATGTTGTTCATGAAATTGAGAGGACGAGAAGCGAATGTCCGGCGTTTTAACCGGGTTGGTGTACACGAAGAGTCCAACTATGGGAGTTGGAAAACCTTCATTCCAATCCAATGGTTCACATGGGCTCCTCGATCCTAAGGGAACATTGACGTTTGAACCAATTGTTGGTCACCAGCTCCCATGAGAGTGCATTTCCTTACGATGCCCTCACACAAATTAAATGAGATTTGTGTGACGTAATAGCCATCCATTAAGAATATATTACGTAATAACAGTTTATTAAATAGTTCTCTGAAGTTACCTATAAATTAATCTTCTTTATTCATTCATTCATTCATTCATTCATTCATTAATCTACTCTTTCATGTTATTCATTTTGTTTTATTCTATTATAGTAAAGTAAATTATAATGTGAATAAATCAAAAGTGTTAAATGAAAAACTTTCTTTTGGAATTGGTTCATTTCAAGGTCTTTCCAATTTAACATTAAATGGTAAATGAATAATATAATATGTATATATGTATATGTATATCAATGTCTTTAAAGGTTACGCAGTCCTGAGGAGTCCTACAATAGAACGAAACGGTCGTCCTGTGCTTCCAGGTTTTCAATGGTGGTCTAACATTAAACGGTTCATGATCTTAATCAAACACTTAATAATTTCCACAACCCCTATACTGTTCATTATATTTCGTTAGGTTCTCATCAGCTACTTACAACCAAATATGTTTTAGAATTTTACATAGTGATAAGAAATAGTATGGAACAATTGACATAAATGAATGTAAAGGATTGGAATGGTAAAGGTTATCAAAATTTGTGTGTAGTAACAGGTCAAAGGTTATTAGGTGTTAGAATCAAGGAAACATTAAGGATGAGTGATGTAATAGTTGAGTAGAGTTAAGAGACAAATAAGACAAATTGTGTGATAATTTTAGAGGTTTCACTGGTTGAAATCATGAATCCATTGAAGCTAGACCACCATGGAAAACCTGGAAGCACTGGACGGCCGTTTCGCGAGGAGCGGGATCGTGGATGCGCACTGCTGAGGAGTCCCATACTAGGACGAAACGGCCGTCCAGTGCTTCCAGGTTTTCCATGGTGGTCTAGCTTCAATGGATTCATGATTTCAACCAGTGAAATTTTTAAAATCTCCACACAATCCCTCCTGATAATTTTAGAGGTAAACGATTCGTGGAATTAAAAAAATTGATAAGATGAGTTACGTAATAATTGAATAGGATTTGAAAAGTTCACATAATTTAAGAGAATCGAGTGACCGGAAATGTGTGAATGAAGAAGTGGTTGAAGAATTCGGTAATGGAAGAGAAATATAACAAAGTAAGCATTAACCAAGGTAGTAATAGGTTTATTACTGTCTCTTTCTGAATACATAGATCAGGTTTGAGCTTTTTATCGCGATCGCTTCAGTAAAACGGTGAGCAGCCGTACTTCTTTGTGTGCTAATGATTTTAAAAGCATGAGAGATGTCAATGGTATACCCGGTGTCAAGTAAATGCCGAGTTAGTGCACTATTGAGAGCCTTAGTCCCTCGCAGCCTCAATTTCTTTGGAACATGTTCAGAAATGTGAACATGTACTCTTCTCTTGGTTCTTCCAATGTATATGCTTTGGTACGTACATGTAAATTAGTAAATGCAGTTGGAGCTACTGAGAAATGAGGACTTGTCGATTTTAGTTTGTTTGAGTGAGTAGTTTGTTTCTCATACCGTCGTCAGTTTTGCTGCTGGGTAGGTCACTTTCAATGCAGAACTTATTCTGTGATTAATTATCCCAGTAATTTCATCTCCTTTGCAGCGTAAGCATAAGAAGCAAGTTTTCTTTTCCACTTTGTCATACTTTACTCGAGGGTTGGTATTTGCGTATTTATGGATGAGTTTCGCCGGATATGCATTTTCACGTAGGCACTCAGTGATGAGAGCAACTTCTTGAAGGCATTCCTTTGAGCAAATTTTACGTGCGCGGTCAAAAATATTTTAATTGTAAAGTTTTCATTTGTCGTTTTTGAGTAGTTTTATCAAGTTTATGTAGAGCTGAGTTATTCTAAAAGCGTTAAATCAGTTTGTTCTGGTGAGTTTGTTTATAATTAGTTGTCTTGGTAGGCTTCATTATCTTCATTTATCTTTATATTCAAGTTGATTGTCTTGTTTGATTGATCTATGCATATATTGATTGATCCTTTTTGTTTTCGTTAATTGATTGGATCTGTATTGATATGTCTATCGATTAAAGATGGGCCTGAATGTTATACGTTCAGGAATTATCTTTTGATCCTGGATTTCGAAACGTTTATTTAGTCAAATTTATGTCGGTGGTTGATCATGTGCATAGATATCGTTGACAACATATCGTATCTGTGTTTGTGTATACTTATGTGAAGGGGGAGGGCGTCCATTTAGCCCATTTATAGATGAAATTATGTTGTTATCTAAGATGACAGTAAGAGCTACGCAATCATATCATATAGCTCAGATAATTCACTAACACTAAAAGCATCCACTTAAGCTGAAAATCTTCTCTGTCATTAGTTGAGTACTTTATGTCATTCTGTGTGTATATGAATATTTATCTGGAATTTCATTGAGATAATGAACCGGTCAATGTTACACCACCATTAAAAACTTGGAAGCACTAGAAAGGTCTAAGGATTGAGTCATATCACCGATAATACCGGTATGTGGCTATAGTAAGACGTTTTTTATGGATAAACAATATCTCTCTCTCAAACTAAAGGAAAGGTTAAAATAGACAACAAGCTTTACCGGGCAAAACTTTGAGGTCTCGTGGCATCGATAAATGCAATGCCGTGTCACTGAAATAATGCATAACCTAAATATGACCATTCACTTGACCTCACCTAGACAAGTGAAGAACCTATGCGGTCCACTCTTCGGTTATCTGGGAACTTCGAAGCAGTTTATTGATAAGGTGACCCAATCAGGCATATCAATTCAAGGCTAGATGACAACTGATGTGTTGTGGTGGGCATACGCTATTGATCGAGATTTGGCTTGATTTTCCGAGTGAGATAGATATGGTTTCGGTTAAAAATTTGAATTGAGTCTTTAAAGGATATGTATCTATTTTACTCATTAAGTTTGTACACATATTTCATTCGTGTTAGCTTACAAAAGCTTCCTACTCACTCTTGATTTCCTCATTCAAATGGCTGTTTGGGCACGTATACAAGAAACGTATATATCAGTAACAGACTCAGATAACTGCTTACACACAACGCTTTTCGTCTCGATAATGTGGACAGAACTGAACGTGAATATAGGTTAATTCTACTCTACAATAAACATAAATTTTTAACCGCCGGGTCACGGATTCAAACTTATAAAAGTTTAAGATCTTGGTATAATACAAAACTTTGTGTTTAAAATGTTAATGACTATTGGGTTTGGTTAATTTCTTTAATTTGGTTCAAAAAATGACTGAAATTATTTCATGTCGAGTTGTACACATATTTTGTTCATTAATTTTTTTATTTGAGCTGAAAGTCTAGAGAATAACAGATGATTTATTACCTTGAATAAAGGTGTTGTTCTTGGAGTACTGTATGTCGGAGGTCATCTAATGTCTCGGGGTGAATTAGACGCTGGACATTTAATGTCATTCCTAGCTACTACACAAACATTACAACGTTCACTTACTCAATTATCCTTACTATATGGACAAGTAGTTCGTGGATATACGGCATTAAAACGTATTCATGATGTAAGTGAATTGTTGGATAATTGCCATCAGTTAATGTATATATTTTTTGCATAGTTTTAAATGTTAGAGAATTTGAAACTTTGAAACCTTCAAGCCTTGTTACGAGTACCTGTTAACATTGAGTTTCAGCATTATATGGAAGTATCATTCATCAAGATAGATTATGATTGCATAATATTACTGGTTGATTAAAGCTAGAAATGCGAACCATCGGATGCCAGCTTTCCAGAGATATAAAGATAACTCCACAACGATACTTGAAGTCTTTGGTTTCGATTGGATCATAAAATTTACAAGAACTATCTCTTTTCTATCTTTTTGACGAGTGAGAATCATTAGATTATCCAATAAAGCACTTAACTTCCAATCATAATGTCTTAGGTTCATAATCTTCTCCATGTCTCCCTCGGTTTCATTTAGCTGTAGGAGTAGCTACCACACTAAAGAAATGTGATTTATAGTTCGATTTCATCAACCTCTAATTAGGTTACCGAGATGCATTAAATTAGATTCTTTTTAAAATATCTAAAATAGTAATCGTAAAGATTATTGACAAAGTGTGAATTGGTCACCACCAGTTTCTGAAATAATCAGCCAATCTCTTTATTTTATACGTAACGACAATCATTAGTTTTGTATGAAGATCATCTTTTTTTCGATGGAAAACGTTATTTATGTTTCCTAGTAATCGGTTGGAAACCTTGAATATACATTTTGGTACTGGTTGGCACTCGTCACCAAAGTATACCCGCAATCTTGGTGGGATTAATGCCCACCGGTGGATTCGAACCCGTATCACCTAAATTCACAGTTTGAAACGTTACCATTGAAATAATAGAATTGTAGAACTATAATATTTTACAATCGACTTGTCACTGAGCAGTGACTTATGATGTCATTTCTATCTAGTTCTTAGTGCTGATCAAATCCTATCGATCAAAAAACGGTATTCTCACTCCGAATTTCCATTTATTTTGCGTAGCTCTTGTATCAAGTATTACTTAACACTCACAACTTGGGGCCACATTTTGATCATTCTATGGCTAACAACAGTACAACCAGGTTGACTATATAAAAATAGGTGAAAATGAGTTGTGAATCTCTATCTTGTTGATTGAAAACCGACTCTCATTCCAAGGAGATATATATGTAATACTACAATTGTTGATTAGTAAGTAGCCGATTTCATATTGTTTAGTCATTTCCACTTTGACAGTTCATAGGTATATAACTAGCAGTATCCTACTTAGAGTTCACAATTTACTGATCAATAAATAATGACCAATTACATTAATGTCGGATCCTGAGATTCACCCACAAGGCAAAAACGTTTAACTAAAAAACCCACTTATAAACATGAAAAACTAAAGTAAAACACCACAAATAATTAAAGGAAGTATGTGTAACAACAACATAAACACAAGAGAAAGAATGCTGAGTGTGAAAACCTCAAGTTTATTTCATGTACAGAAATTCGGGGGCATTTAAAGTTTTTTGAATGGCCTTGGGCTTCTACCTGTTCCTGCCATCCACGTATGTCAACAAGTTATCTGTTTCCTTATTTGTCTTAACAGATCATGATGTCAATTAATGGCATAGCCTATTCAGGTGCGTTTGTGAAAAATTTACGACCTTACGCTGTATAAGTTACAAAAATGTACAATCGGAGACATCATGGTGTCTAGCAATATTCATTGAAAAGAATGAGTATTATTCAGATGTCGACTTCTGAACTGCTAACATCTAACTGGCGATCACTCAATATTCATCGTCAATATCGATCAACAAATAAGAAACAGAAACTTGTTGAAATACTTTGTGCTGAGAATTCTATATTGTACCAAAAATATAATATTGTGTACAGCTAATAATAAACATATGTCTGGTAAAATGATATCATGGATCTGATCCGAGTGTGATTAATTTGGAACACTCAACTTAATAGGATCGGAATTACAAACTGTCTGTATGTGCCCAATCTTACTGCACATAAAATATTTTGCATTACGAAACACACATAAATCACATGAGTGAAATTTACCACAGGACAAACATTTACCAAACTTGTGCTCATCTTCGTGACCTGCATCGCAACTCTTCAATGAATTATTCTCTGCATAACATTGAGCACGCATTTGATTTGGATGACGTAGTGATGTAGTGGAATTCTTGATGTCTTGACCGAATCATTTCGTGAAATTTTCCTTCTTTACAGCATTCGAAATCTGCATACTTTACATGGTCTAGTAATAGTTTCTTGAGAGTTGTATAAGGAAGTGAACTAGGCTTTTCTGGAAACGCCAAAGTTTTTAATAAATTATGGGCTTCTTTCCCAATGAATGTAAGGAAATGAACCACAATATTAACATCCTCAACATCTTCCTTGGTTATAGTCCAGATTTCGACCTTCCCATATAATCATCAAAAGTATCAAAATTTAAATGTATGTCCAACTCTTCCATCACAGGCTCCATCACGACGCCAATGTGATGATTAGAAGTATTTGGATTATTATAGGGACTAGGAATCCCCGAAATAGCACAATTTAAATCAAACAGAACTAGGTGAACACAAACGAACCTATTGTATTTAGAATTAAAAATCAGGCACACATTAAATACAAAAAAATCATTAGTTCATACAAACACCGCAATTACTCTACAGGAAGTAAATAGCGAATGCCAAAGATTAGTGAATTTGAAACATGGTAACCCGATGGTAGATAACGGTAGCCGGTTTCATCACGTCAATTCAGTCGAGAGAAAATACGTACAAGGTTCCAGCACGCCAAATTATCGTAATGAGAGCGGCAAGCGATTATCCCCATGCTCGTTGTATTACATGTTCGAGAAAAGGGCATAAGAAAGTCATTGTGAAACCGGAAAACACCGTCAACAACCGAAAGTATATTCTAAAAGGTTGAAACCGCAAACAGCCAAAGTAACAATAGCCCTTAACAGGACCGGTTCATATAACCGTAGAAAATATGTTTCTCTCAAGCTTGATGGATATCATGCCCTCTTACAGCTGGACATGGCTTCCGACATAACACTTATAAGCAGAAGAACATGAGAGAAGATCGGGAGACCGCAAATATATTCAACTCAACAATCAACCCGCATTGCATCCGGCGGAATGTTAAACATCGCTGACGAGATACACTGCAAAGTCACAGTTAAGAAAATAACATAGATGGGAGTAATATTTTTGACAGAACGTCCACCACTTGACTTATTGGACTTGACTGAATAGAGAGGTTGAAGTTAGCAGATTGCCCCTTAAACTTTATCTGCATCAACATCAATACAACGAAAGTGGACGATAAAATCTCAGTGGATGAATTATTAAAACCATAAATGCCCCCGATTTTCTGTACATGAAATAAACTTGAGGTTTTCACACTCAGCATTCTTTCTCTTGTGTTTATGTTGTCATTACATATACTTCCTTTAATTATTTGTGGTGTTTTACTTTAGTTTTTCATGTTTATAAGTGGGTTTTTTAGTTAAACGTTTTTGCCTTGTGAGTGAATCTCTTTGGTTTGATATTCAGTATGTAAAATTTGATTTTTCCATTTGTGTTGCTGCTACACTGATATCCTTGTGTTTGTTGTCATTTCGAGTCAATATGTAGATATTAAGTTCGTTTCTGTCTGTAAATTAATGTTTTTTATTTGGTTTGTTGTAGATATTGTCATTGCCTAGCGGAATTGGATGTATTCCATCATCATCTTCATCTTCAGTGGTTAGTAAGCAACATTTGAACAACATAAAAGAATTACAATTTTCCTCGTCATACTCTGCTCCGAGTATAGAATTTTCTGATGTCAAATTTGTTTATCCGAATCGTCCGGAAACGATTGTCTTAAATGAATTGTCAATGTTTTTACCAGGTGGTAAAGTGATCGCTCTAGTTGGTCAGTCTGGTGCAGGTAAGTTATTTATTTGTCCTATTAATGTTAGTAGTATTTATAATCAATTTTTACATGTGCGCTCCTAGAACCTACTACTGCTCCTAGTCACTGTCTTCTATCATAATATGTTGGTAGATTTGTAGAGATGTTTGTTCGACTCGATTGTGAGTTACATTACTTCGACTAACCAACCATTGAGGAAGTACTGTACAGTTGTCTCAAATTATCGGGGGAAATCTTATAAAGCGTCACATACACAGCCCTATCAGGTGATTTCTTGTACAATTCAATACATTGTGTGAATAGAAAACCTTCGTCCGGTCTGTTTACTACATTACCGATGCTAGTTCCTACTTGAAAAGCAATTAGATAATAGATCATTCAGTTATGGCTACTCAACAGTGTTCAGTCATAATCTGTCTGAAAATGAAAGTCCTTAAGCTCATAAATTTTCGGTTAGCCTGCTTTGATATGTGGAAAGCAGTCTAGCTAAGAATTAATTCAACCAACATAACATTATTCCTGACATTTTCATCTTCCCAAAGTTCATGAGAATATTGAACAATTCTTGACAATCTACATAGATTAGAATGAGGATTTATGGAGATCGTAGTAATTTTAATAGTTGGGGAGCCGTGACTAGTGGAGTCCAATCTATGTCAGATGTGAGACAGTTATCCACCTCGGATAGCTTAGATTGACTCATGAATTCAACCGTTTAAATCTACATTTTGAAAATATGAGAGTTGAATCTCTGAAGGTCCTAAAAGTAACAGGTATACTAATACATTCTCTGGTCAGCAATTATTATAAAATTAGATCTCCTGACATTGATCCATTACTTTGTGAATTAAAAGTTTCATGTCAAATCCTTGGGAAGAATTGTCCTTCGAAATAAACCAACCTAGAATGATTTCGGCACTTCCAAACAGCATTACAGTCCTCAAAATTCTTAAGCATCTTGTTTCAACAAAAACAAGGATACAACTGAAGTAGTATGGTATTGTCTGGCTGTTAAATTTATCAAGTAGAATGATTAGTTGTTACTATGTACTGTCCCTCCCGCTCTCTCTTTCTCATAGGTAAATCTACTGTTGTCTCTTTACTGGAACGTTTCTATGATCCAATATCTGGCGAAATTTTATTAAATAATTGTAAACTAACTAATTTTAATGTGAATTATTTACGTAGTAAATTAATTGGATACATTAGTCAAGAACCTCAAATATTCAATGCATCAATAAGAGAGAATATACGATTTGGTCGTTTTGATGCTACTGATGAAGAGGTATAAAATTGATAATGATGATGATCATCATCATCGTCATCATTATGATTTAAATTTTTGTGTGTTTTTCTTTTGTCTGAAGATCATGATTGTGTACATAGTGACCCCCAAATGTCCTAGTACGGTCGAGGGTGGAGGAGAGTCAGCTCTCCCTATACACATGTTCCCACATGACAATGCGTATACGGCCTCTGCCAGGGAAGTCCTACACATTGCCTTCTCGCGATAGGGGTGTTGTTTACGAAATTGAACGGACGAAAAGCGAATGTCCGGCGCTTGGACCGTGTTGGTGGACACAGACGATCCACCTAGGAGAGCTGGAAAACTCTGATGCATATGAGCTCCAGGTTCCTGACGGAACTTATGGCATATGAACCTATTGTTTGTTCTCGGCTACCATGGGAATGTAACTCCTACCATCGCTCCACTACCTTGTGGATTAGACCTGTAGGCCAGATGCCCTAGGAGTGGCTTCTTAAGAAAACAACCTACTTAGGTTTGGGCATCCGAACAGTATTTCAGTCCTCGTAAAAATCGGATGATGAAGGGTGGTGAATATATATTTGGTACCTCCTTGCACCAATATTCTTGTGTTTAAATAAATAAAGCATAGTGGACCAGAACATTATTACTGACTAATTTATCTAATCTATAAAGGTAGCTTAATAAATGAAAATAATCAATCACTTGTAAATTTCTCAGTTCTACAAAAGGTCAGTAACAACCGGAATAGCTCAGTTGTAATGTGAAGTTGCATAGTGTAGCTTAAGACTTCATAAAGAGAATCAGTTTCTCTCAAGATTACAATTATACCTTGTTGACAAATGTTGACTAGTATGGAACTTCTATGCAGGATTTCCTGTAGATTACCTTCAATCACTTCTATCTGAGTTGATAAAAAATAGGTTATTCTTTATTTTGAGTCTGGAAAACTCCAATATTATATCAATCTTTCCAAACAGATCTTAAGTAAACTTTGAAATTTTATCTCATGTTGAAATTACTTGTATTCAAACTAGTAGTCTACAGTTCATTATTTAGCAAACAATTAAGCGAGATTTTTTCAGCTAAGAATGGTAATCTTACCTTTATATAATGAATATACTAGAAAATGATATCCATGATTACCATCCATATCTAATAACATTTCAATTGAATGGATTGGATGTTATCTTAAAGAAGTGATCTATGATAGACCGTTAGGTTACCATTTTTAACAGATTGACTTTCATAAGTCACATTGTCATTTCATAAACTGGTTACTTCTCAAGACTAAATATGATCCCATGTAGTTTTATTGCTTTTCAGACTTCAGGTTTTGTGGATAGAACTTTCGACATCGATCCAAGTATATGTGACATCATCGATATTGTTTTGACAAAGAGTATCCGAAACCTGATACTGATACATCACGTGCTATGCGCCAGCTCTCCAACTGTCTACTTGAGCGAGAGTATCTTGGACTAACGAATAAAACTCACTAATACTCATATATATATATATATATATATATATATATATATATATATACCACTCTAATCCTTAGGAAATGGATCCTTTTCTTAGCCAATCAAATTCATTTGTCCTTAGGGTCACTCGGTGTTGCCATCGACTGACCTCATATATGTACAAATTCTAATTTTCTAATTATTTTGCTGTATAATCAGATATTTCAAGTATATTATTATCATTATTTGAGTTTTAAGTTATCATTGAATTGAGTACAATAGACAACTGATATACACTTCTGGATCAAAAGGAGCTTGAGGACCAATAAACGTTGAGATCGTCATTATTATTCACTGATCAATTGATACTTTGAAGATCACCAGTCATATTGATAATATATCTAGACTACTCTGTAATTGGACCGTAGAGAGAAAGTGTTAGGTTTGAAGCGTTTACGAGTTCACTGTCACGACGTGCGATGTTTTATGATGTAGGAGTAGGTTGGAAGAAAGCTAGGGACGGCTAGACCAAAACATGGCACAAATCCATGAAGTCACTGACAAGTGGAATGAGCCATGTTGGTAGGTGTAGACTACCTGGTTCGGGTCCGCGAGATGATAGCAACCGATGGTTAGAGACCTTGAATGACATGGCTAAAAATCGTTTGCAATGGTGCAGGTACATCCACTCTTTGTGTTCTCTCAAACTCTAATCTTCTGAATTCTTCATTTCCTTTATTTTCTTTCCAAATATATTCCACTGGACTATACTCCTTAAATAACATCATCAAACCTTAATGTTCCCTGTCACTACTTATACTTTCACTACCTTTACCACTACGGGATTTGAGACGATAACTGAATCTCTGTTCTAATGTGGTATGGCAACTCGAACTGATGTACGTACGTACGAAGTTCCACGTTGTTTCTGACTGACTGACTAATCTGCGAGCGGAACAAAGACTCGGTGACCAAAATCCAATAAGCTAGCTATTCGATGCGTCCTAGCCCCGCTAACTAGAGGAAGAAGTCCAAGCTTGGAATAGGGGAAGTATATTCCGCAAACAGCCAGAAAACGAACGATAACAACAAACTCAAACCAAAACGTATATATACAGCACAAAACCGTCCTTTGAGATAGTTACAAAATAGCATACTAAAAGACACAACGGACCAATGGTGTTTAAGATTCTCCCAAGTGGGAAATACGACATGAAGATGAAAACAGCGCTTTTGGTGCGAAAACAAAGAAGTTCAAATTTTCCATATAGGTTCTGGAGATCTAACGTCCTCAACAGAAAAAGATTATACAACTGCTTTCCTATCATTATTTCCCGACCATATGAGACCCAGTATAACCCAAAAGAATAATCTAGATTCTCTTCTTCTTTCTTAATCTTACTACAATCATTTCAATTCAATTGTATTTATAACTGATAATTAATATTGTTTTGAAACATTTACTTTCATCTTATAAGGTTGAAGAGGCAGCTAAATTAGCTTATGCTCATGAATTTATATCAAATGATTTACCATATGGTTATGATACACAAGTTGGTCAAGGTACTGGTACAACAGCTGGTTTAAGTGGTGGTCAACGTCAACGAATTGCAATAGCACGTATTTTATTGAAAAATGCACCAATTCTATTAATGGATGAAGCTACATCAGCTTTAGATACTGAATCTGAAGCTAAAGTACAAAATGCATTAAATAATGCAATGAAAGGTTAGTCATTTAATTAATTAATCAAGTCTATTGTTTTGGTTATTTTTTCAACGGTATAAATCTTATTCTAAATAACATTTCGATAGAATGTAACGATTAATATGGAAACATTATACAAAATGAATGTTGGCTAGCAGTGAAATCAAGGACGGGCATTTCATCCTATTTTGGGATGCTTTAATTGAATGTACCTGTATCTTAAATAGGAAGACATGCGTGTCCTGATTTGCACTGCTAGGTATTATCCATCTCGGCTTATTATCCTCGTGATTTAATGACATAATCAAGACAATCTTCATAAGATTCTCAAAAGAGGCTGATCAATTGCAGGCCTACACAACACTGGGTAGACTTAACATGACCAATGCAAAATGTAACATACATAAGTTTATTGTTTGTATTTTTGTTGTATAATTAGTAGACGGTTGTACTGTTCTATCTTGATATTCTTCTATTTGCAGACTTTCGTTTAGTCTATGATTATTCCCCTATTACTCTTATTTTGTATGACTTATGACTGAATTATTTACACATTTTAGGTTTCTTATTGGGTTACTATGTGATTATACATTTCAAGTATATTATTGTATAAGTTTTAAGTTATGACTAAACTAAGTAGTGGAGAACTGATGTTTCCAATCCTCATCTTCGGATTAGATTACTGGGTTGGAAGGAGCTCGAGGACCAACAGACAGGCGTTAAAGTCTTGTTTATTGTTTATTGGTCAATGCGTTAACTGGTTAATATATGGTTACCAGTCCTACTGGAAATATAGGTGGACTAATTGAACTGGAGATTAAGAGCGGAACTATACAACTACGTCAAGAGCCGACTGTACAGGATTTCGCAAACCTAGATAAGAATCGCTCTCACCAACGCGTTGTAGAACCATTCTTTAATAGTCAAGCTAACATCACAACAACGTCAAAGGTGACCCAGATTGGTATAAGCCGCTCTGACTTTCACTATGCGTAGATTGATCTCACCAGTGCTCACATAATGACTTAGATACACAAAGGTTATTTCTTTATTTCTACTCGCTTTTTTTTCGCAGGTCGTACAGTTCTAATTATTGCTCATCGATTAAGTACAGTGCGTAAAGCTGATCTAATTCTAGTTATGTCTAGAGGGAAAATAGTTGAGGTAAGTTTAAATTGTTACTTATCATAAACATCTTTGTTGTTTTTGTCTATGATTAATATTGTTTTTTGTTAAAAAAATAAAAGAGTGAAACCATTAGTGTTTCCATAAGAACGGATAGTGATTCAAGTGGTTTTTTGCTTGAGTTTTGGTTTGAAAGCTGAATATTATGATCAATCAATAAAAATTAGAATCTTTCTAGTTGTAGTTATATTCGGGGTTGAATAAAAAAATCAATCACTTTTGTAATTTAGGCTCCATGAACAGATGAGTGAATATTCACCAGTTACTTACTTACTTACGCCTGTTACTTCTCGTGGAGTAGCATAGGCTGCCCACCAGCACTCTCCATCCAACCCTGTCTTGAGTAATCCCTTCCAGTTGTTATTTACCATTTTCATATCTGCTTCTATTTCCTGACGTAATGTGTTCTTTGGCCTTCCTCTTTTACGCTTCCATTCAGGATTTCAAGTTATGGCTTGCCTCGTGATGCAGTTTGATATTCACCAGTAGTAGTCATGAATTTATTATATTATAAGATAGTAGTATCTAACTGAAAAATCTGGAATACTATACATCTAATTAGTCAATGTTCGTGCACGAAGACTCGAAAGGCTATCCATTAAAATATTAAACAATGATTGAATTATACTATTAGGTAGTAATCAATACAAACAATAGAAATCTGATGAAACTCATAATTTCGATAGATTGTAATGTATCTTTTCAAGGGGCCTATATAACAACGAAGTGAGGAAGTGGTTAACGCGATGGTGTTTAAAGCGAAAAGTACTGGGTTCGAGTCTCGGAGTGAATATCAACTCCGGATGCAGGTTCGTTCAACCGATAAGCCCTCAATGGGACGAAACGTGCGTCCTAGATTCCACTGCCAGCCACCATTCATCTCTTCTCATAGCAAAGTAAATAGTTTGAAAAATATTGTTTCATCGACAAATTCAACGGTTACGTATATAGATGCATTTCACGCAGTTGTGAAACCACTGAACTATTTTAAATTTTACCGTAGATTCATTTTGTAACAATTTTGAACTAGAAATTAACTCTCTTCTTGTAATTAGTTTGGTTAGATGTTTATTATTGTCAGTATTTGGATGGGCCAGATATTGTCATAACCAATGTAGAACCTTTCAAAAATGTACTTGAGACAAACGAAATGAAATTAACATGATAAATAGGTTAGGGGTCAAAATGACCGTAGTAGTAGTAGTAGTGATAGTGAAGAAAATTAACCATCTAGATTGTATTTAGAGACGATGGAATGAAGAGGTACAGAGGTGCAGAAACTCAATATGTAGAAGAATATCAAGAATGAATGTGATCGGCACTACTGCGATCGGTTTTGAGCCACGCCACTCAACATATTCAACCGCTGATGCAATTATTATGTAGACTTCAACCGAATAGTCCGAACCTAGTAACATAGCTTAGATCATTAGTCAATGATTTGATGGACTGATGGTAAGTGTTTTTTTTAAAGGAAGTAAGTATGCGTAGATTAGACACCATACAATGATTGACTTCCATGATTAAATGCCGGAAGACCAAACATAACTATATTATAGTTTGTCTTGTGAAATGATGTGATTAGTGTGTGGCAAAGTACAAAAACCGACTCACAAATATTGATTGATTAACATAGTATGAAAGTAGATCCTTTCATCTAGTTCCTTTTGTATTTATGTAAGATGTGACAAATTGGACCCCGCAACAATTTAGTGTTAAGTTTTATATTATGAATAGCTGATCAATTCAGTCAATCAGTCAGTAACAACATGGAACTTCGTTCGTACGTACATCAGTTCGAGTTGCCATACCACATTAACACAGAGATACATTTGTCCATTCAAATCCCAGTGGTAGAGGTAGTAAAAGTATGAGTAGTAATCGGAAGGATTAGGCTTTGAAGATGTTACTCAAGGAGTATAGTCCAGTGGAATAAATTTGGAAAGAAAATAAAGGACATGAAGAATTCAGAAGATTAGAGTTTGAGAGAACGCAAAGAGTGGATGCACCTGCGCCATTTCAAACGATTTTTAGCCATGTCATTCAAGATCTCTAACCATCGGTTGCTATCATCTCACGGACCCCAACCAGGTAGTCTATACCTACCAACATGTTTTGGTCTAGCCGCCCTTAGCTTTCTTCCAACCTACTCCTACACCATAAAACATCGCACGTCGTGGCAGTCTGTGGTCGGGCATACGTAACATTGATTGATAGTGAGTAATAAAATATATCACTTCTGTTATTGTTGGTTGTACACCGTGGATTTATGGTTAAACAGAGTGTAGATATAGATATCACTAACGTTTTCTATTTCATATTCGTTGTAACAGAGCAAAACATATTCATATTGTGTTGTGATTATTGTCCTTTCTTTTTATAGAAGGGAACTCATTCAGAATTAATGGCTAATCATGGTTACTATTATAATCTTGTACAGAGACAAGAAGGTTGTGATGTATTCGAGTAGATAATTTAGTAATTTTTTCTCATTTTGTTATTATTTCCCTTCCCCCCTTTCTTTTGTATGATTCTGTGCCTCGAATTTTTCTTGAAAATATATTATTTCTTTGAACAACTCGGAGATTGCAGGTTTTGTATCTCACTCACTCACTCACTCACTCACTCACTCACTCACTCACTCACTCACTCACTCACTCACTCACTCACTCACTCACTCACACTTTCTCGCTTGTTCTACAATCCATCTAAGGTGAATAGTTTTCGTTTAGTAGTTAACTACCATTTGTATGTGCGTATTTGTGATAAAATGGTTCTCAATTGTATTTCGTGACAAGACAACTTGAATTCGATTGAAATACATTTATACCTAGTCTTTCGTTTTTTATAATTGATTGACTGATTTATTAATCGTGTAGCGTGGAGTCGAGTCGCGATTGACTATGAACACCACTACAAGAAGACTACGTTTCAGTTAATCAATAAGATCCCCGTAGGTCAATATCAGAAGGCAGATGATGGCTGTAGTCGAGATGTATTAGTTGGCGATCTCGTGATATCGAAAGAATACCGAGATCGTGCCAAAGGAGTACAAGCGTGGTTACTAAACGTAACCAAATTCGTACAAGTTGAAAGTCGACAGGAGAGTAATAATATGGCTGTCATTAGCACAGTTAAACAAACGAGCACAGTAAAACAATCACTGGTACAATTGGTGATAATAATAATTGTTTTCATTGAACCAATCGCGTTCTGTTGACAAAAGTAGGTCACTACAATTGTATCAAACTTCTCGCTAGGAAATGATCGATGTATGTAGAGATCAAAATCATCCACTTGAGCTACAAATCTTCTCCTCCATCTTAGTATTTAAAGATTATTCCATTTGCATCAATGCGGAGATGCTTAGATAGATAGTACCGTCGTGTAGCGCATACAAATTTATTAACAGTTTAATGTTTGTGGACGTACACAATGTAATATTGAGTTGTGAAGGTGATTTTCACCATCGACTATTGATATTAACTGAAAAAGCAAAGAGTATCGGATAGTTGTTTCGTCTTAATCTAAGACTCTTGCCATCAACGTAAGTTGAATCCTAGGGACCTTAATGCCAACGGAAATGATCACAATACTGTTATGTATGAGACTCAAACAGTTTTTCAACTTTTTTTTTAAGTTCGATCAATTTGTAGTTTATAGAACAATCATTCATCAATGTCGTTCATCGACAATATTGTCTATGAAATAATCAGCTAGAAAAGGGGCCAATCACGAACCCATCGATACTCCATCAGTTTATCTATATTACTGATTAGCAAATCCACATTGCATATTAAAAGTGTATCAAAAGAGTAATTCCTTCAGATAGCGTTTCAGAACACAGATACCATGGTTACCGTTTTTAATATACCCACATAGAAAACATATTGTCACCATTAGGTGAGTCTATGTAAAGGGTGACGTAATATCTGTTAATATCATTCACTTTACGGTTACAATTATGTTTATAACTGAATCAACAAAATCAAATGAATCGTGTATATTGTACCTATTGAGGTAATTTCTAACAAGTATTAAATCTTTCAGTCAAAAACAGCGTAGGACTTGGCACATTGATGCATAATTTCAAGTTGTTACATCGTATTTCCCAAACGGAATGAAATTATCAAGGCAAATAGAAGAGTAGTAGAAGTAATAATAGTATCAATGGTAGCATGAAACATTAGACATAGACAATATGATTCGAGAAAAAAAAGGTATATATTTGTGGAAAGGAATGAAATAATTTCAAAACCCCAAGTTCCAAGAGAAGACAGAGTGAATCCTTCTATTCTATTCTAACTTAACTCACACAATGTCGCCCTCAAATGCCCTGGTATGACCAAGAGTAGGGTGAGCGCGCCCTCCCTCTCGAAACGCTCCACATGGCCACGCGTATACAGCCTCTGCCAGAGAAGTCCTACTCACTGCCTTCTCGTGGCATTACTGTTGTTTACGAAATTGAGAGGACGAAAAGCGAATGTCCAGCGCTTTAACCGGATCCCAAACCAATGGTGCACATGGGCTCCAGTATCCTGTGGGAACAAATGGCGTATGAACCAATTGTTGATCACCGGCTACCATGGGACTGCATCTCCTCACGATGCTCCACTGCCTTGTGGGTTAGACCTTTAGGTCAAAGACTCGGGGTGTGGTCCGCTAAGAAAGTCAAATGCTTCGGTTTGGGCACCCGGTCAGTATCACAGCCATCACACATATCAAATGAGATCTGTGTGGTGCATATATATGTGGTGCCCCCTTGTACCAATAGTTATATGTTCCAATAAAATAATAAATAATGTCGCCAACTATTCGTTACGATAATCACGAAAACTCCAAACAGATAGTCTGTATATTAGTAATTCATCCATTAAGATTTATAATCTCATAAACATAAGTTGATATATATTTTAAGTCATTACGTTTGCAGAACAATTTAAATACAAGTAGCTCAATTTCATAGATTTAAAATCACATTCGAATTTCGGAGGAAATACATCTCCATCCTTATAATAATTAATTATTGGATTGGTTAGTTTTACACATTTCAATGCAATCCTGGGTCCGAATTCCACGAGTGGGATCGTAGATACATACTGCTGAGAAGTCTCATACTAGGACGAAACGGCCATCCAGTGCTTCTAGATTTTTCATGGTGGTCTAGTTTTAATGGACTTTTTTAAAAGTATGTACATTTATATAGAAAAATAAATGCACTTTAATAATGCAAAAAAAATCTTGAGTAGCTTAGAGGTATTAGTCACATTACCAAAGTACAACCGAATCTTACAAATAACCTTTGAATAGAAGACAAGAACTAATTTACAGGATTTACTATCAAAAATGTCGAACAGTATGGTCTTCATGGTTTTATTTATTTATTTTAACACATAGGTATTGGTACAAGGAGGCACCCAATACATATGCGCCACACGAATCTCAATTGATTTGTATGAGGGCCCGGGTGCCCAAACCGAAGTAGGTGGTTTTCTTAGGGGGCCACACCCCGAGCCTTTGACCTGAACGTCTGATCCACAAGGCAGTGGAGCATCGTGAGGAGATGCAGTCCCATGGTAGCTGGTGACCAACGATTGGTTCATACGCCATTTGTTCCTTCAAGATACTGGAGCCCATGTGCACCATTGATTTGGGATCCGGTTAAAGCGCCGGACATTCGCTCTTCATCCTCTCATTTTCGTAAACAACACCCGCGCCACGAGAAGGCAGTGAGTAGGACTTCCCTGGCAGGGGCTGTGTACGCGTGGCCATGTGAGAGCATTTGGAGAGGGAGAGCGGATTCTCCCCACTCTCGGCCGTACCAGGGCATTTGGGGGGCGGTCTTAATGGTTAGAGTAGTTGATTTACAGCCACTAGGTACAAGGATCTAACCCAACTTCACTGACTTCAGTTTAGACAGGTGATTAGTATGATTAGTCCTTAGGAAGTACTTTTAACTTGAAAGCAAGTACTTTAACCTATAGTTTATGAATTCATTATTGGGTTCCAGTGATTAACAGAAATGATTTGCTTATGTTATCTCATGATTGGATGAATCACATACGACTCACATGTTCAATTTGTAGGATAATTATAAAAGAAAAAGAAGTATACATACATTTTTATGAGAAATTTGAGTTAATAAACAATCATGGTAACCACTCGATAACACGTCATGTCCATGACGCTAAAACAATTCGTAATATAATTCGTGCTACTTGTTATTTGTAAGTAGTTCTATGTGTTAAAATGTAGAACGTCAACAACTTTCAACCAATATCAGTCAGGATCTTCAATAGGAATGTCAAAGCAGTTCTTCTGTACGGAGCTGAAATGTGGAGAACTACAACAACCACCATCAAGAAGGTACAAGTATTTATCAATAGCTGTCTACGCAAGATACTCAACATCCATTGGCCGGAGACCATCAGCAATAGCCTTTTCTGGGAGAGAACAGACCAGCTGGAGAAGAAATTAGAAAAAGACAATGGAAATGGATAGGACATACATTACGCAAATCATCAAACTGCATCACGAGATAAGCGCTAACTTGGAATGCTGAAGAGAATTAGAAAAGTGGAAGGTCAAAGAACACATTACGTCGGGAAATAGAATCAGATATGAAAAGGATGAATAACAGCTAGAAAGAGCTGGAGAGGATTTTCCAGGACAATTTTGGATGGAGAATACTGATGATCGGCCTATGCTCCTTCACGAGGAGTAACAGGCGTAAGTAAGTAATCAAATCAAACCAACCCTGCATATCGCACATGGATATCCTGTCGTTTTAATTTCAGGAAAAAGAAATAACTAAATACTCCCTGGTTCCTCCAAGTCATTTGTTCATTGATTTTTTATAAACTGAATGATAAAACACAATTGTATGAACAAAGAATATTCTTTTTAATGAATTTCTCATCAGATACTCTACAATTATCTCATATATCCATATGAACAATCCATAAAATTGGACTGATTTAAGGCAGAGAGTACATCATTTGGAAATTGTAATATGTGAATTAAGGATTGTTGTTTGTTAGTTATAAAATCAATTCAGATCGTTCATGTAGGAGCTGACTAATATAAATTGTTAAGTTTTTGATTGAGATCATGAACCGATTGATGTCAGATCACCATTGAAAACCTGGTTTGTTTGAGGTTAGACATTAACACCGTTGGATGCCGGCTCAGTAGTCGAGTAGGTTATGCGTTCGCGCGCGAAACTGAAGGCCGTGGGTTCGAATCCCGCGAGCGGGATCGTGGATGCGCACTGCTGAGCAGTCCCACAATAGGACGGAATGGCCGTCCAGTGCTTCCAGGTTTTCACTGGTGGTCTAACATCAATCGGTTCATGATCTCAATCAAAAACTTAACAATCTCTACAACACCTAAATTGATAAAGTGTTAACTTGAATCAGTTCATAAGTGAAATGAAATTGTGCGATAACAAATGATCAGAATAAATATGATCAACATGGGGTGAGAGAGAGAGAGAATAATGTAATTGCAAATCAGAGATTATGTAATATGTAGAATAATATGAATAAGGTCAGATTTTGGGGTTGGATACTGAATGAATTCCTCAAAAAGGTTATCAAGTGTAATGATAGTAATAATAACAATGATAATGACAGTGGTAACGATAATAATAAGTATGGGACATAAAATGAACATTAGTCAAATTACGTCATCATCTTATAAAATTGACTATTAACTAGTTGGCCAGGGTAAAAGGAGTGATTGAACATACTTTTTTTGGATGCAAACCTCTGGCATTTTGATCCAAATAGCAATTGCTTCAGCTGTCTGTAGGATTCGCAGTCTGACGGAATTAGGTAGACTGTTGTTAACATGATAGATTATTGCAAAAGATCGCTCCATGTTGGCTGCATGTCCTGTTTGAACTAGATGGAGCTGTTAACAGTTTTGACTACACCTTTGCTTAACCACATGGAGAGGTGCTCACGAGCCCGAATGTACAAATTCCTAGGACATCTGCTAATATAACTCACTCCACAGGAGCAGTTGAATTGATGGATACAGAAGGAGGTGGCTAGTCTAGATAATTTATCTTTCAACCTCGAAGTGATTATTGGTCGTGTGGAAAACATGAGTTGTAGTTTACCCGCATTAAAAGTCCTTTGAATTGATCTGCTTAACTTAAGTCTTAGCATTTCAGTCGGTGCATCGCCTCTGAATTGTAAACGTATATACAGAGGCTTTTTATCTACAGTTGGGCATTCTCTATGCTTTCTCTTACGGACTGATGCCACGTTTTGGTTTTGCCGCCCCTAACTTTCTTCCAATTATCCCTAACACCCGGTTAGGATTGCGCGTCGTTGTAATCGGTGTTCAGGCATACGTATCACGTGGCCCAACCATAGACAATAAGGATGATTTTCTGGTAATTTAATCTCTATTACATTTATTAATAAGTATTATGTAGGCAATAATGAATTCCTTAGGTAACTATATATAGCTGTGAGAAGGATTCAGACAGAAATCTTTAGTGTGAATAAATTTGCGAGGTTATATAACGATATTTTGACAGTAAACTGATAGTAAACATTGAAAAAATTAATAAACTTTGTAACGCTGTTTAGATTCCAACAGATTTCATTACTTCTGTCATTAGTTACTTTTGATTTATACTCTGTCTACTCATTGGCTGAAATGGAGATTCTAAATCATGTGATCATTTTAAGAAATGCTCAAGCTCGTCTCTAACTATCCTTTTAACGTTGGTTAGTCTTGGTCCGATAATCTTTATTAGTGTATACCTATGACTTGGCATAAGATTGAGTTCTAAGGCATCAGATCCTACTATGTTCACAGTATTTTTTAGGTAGTTGGGTGACAATGTAAGGATTGAAATTTTGATCACAATTGATTGATCACTGGGTGGTGATCAATGTCATGCGTGTCTAGTACTTATTATTAGTGCAGATCGAATGCTATCAACCATGTTGCAATGTGGCCACCAGTCTATGTGACTCGACACCGCGGGCACTGTTGTAAGATCCGATGGTGGTTAGAGGTAGTCGACAGGAAACCCTGGACCCGGGTTTCGTGCTACTTGGCACTCGTCAGCAAGGTGTACCTGTAATCTTTGAGGGCACTAATAATAAGGACTAGACACGCATAACATTGGTCACCCAGTGATCATTCAATTGTGATTACATCTCAGTCCTACAGGAGGTCGGTCGCGGCCCGGATAGCTCAGTGGTAACGTCTCTGACTGTGAAGCTGGGTGACACGGGATCGAATCCGCCAGGGAGCACCAGTTCCCTCAAAGATTACAAGTACACCTTGCTGACGAGTGCCAAGTAGCACGAAACCCGGGTCGAGGGTTTCCTATCGACTACCTCCAACCACCATCGAATTCAACTTTTGAATTCAAGTTTGTTTGCTTGTCAAACCCTTCAGTTAACTTAGTTAGCAGTTAGTATCATTCGAACACCAACCGTTTGTCTATATCTTTGTATTATTATTATTATCATGTTTGTATGAACGTGTATGCTTGACCACGAGTTACAGCCTACACACACCCCTCTTCATAGCTTTAATATTAATAGCTTAAACCACTCATCTAATATATATATATATATATATATATATATATATATATATATATATATATATATATACTTGAATCTTATCAATTCATTTGACTATTTATTCGCCTCTGTATTTACTCGATCAGATTCAATTGCATTTGCATTTCTGCTTGTATTCGCTTTGTGTACCCGTGGCTTAGTGATATACATTGTACAACAATAAACTGTAGTTAACACTTCGTATTGTCTTCTGAAGTTTATACACTGTTGAGACTTATAATGGTTACCAGGACGATTGATATATGAAGCCTTAAGAATAATCTCGAAGATAATCTACCATATGAAATCTACCATCATATTTATAACTTCTTCGATTCTGTATGTCACAGCCTTCGAGAAATCTATCACAAAGTTACTTACCTGTAAGCGGAAATGATTTCAACTTATTATAAATTACTCAAATTTTATTGGTATCTGATATTGGAAGTCGTCTATAACTCATGGAAGAACTCTCTAGAAGCCGGGAAAACACTAAGAATATTTTGACCAATCAGGGATCTTGGAAAGCTTTTTATTAAACATCTGATAAAACAACAACATATCTTACTTCATAAATCCGATTAAAAAATTGTTAAGTTTGCTACCAATTCTATCATCTTCCAAGCTTCAAGCAGATCACTGTCAATTCTTAATTTTGTTTTCCTTCATTAAACTAGAATTAGAAAAGTAGCTTCTTCCATGATTTTTGTCTTCTATTTTTTCATTCAGGATTCAAGTTTTAAAGAGTGTGCAAGTTTATATAAAATCTAAGCAACCGGTAATTAAAATGATTAGTGTATCAGGTCGCCCCCAAATGACCTGGTATCACCGAGAGTGGGGAGAGTCCGTTCTCCCTCTCGAAATGCTCTCACATGGCCACGCGTATATAGTCTCTACCAGGGAAGTCCTACTCACTGACTTCTCGTGGCGGTGGTGTTATTTAAAGAATCGAGGGGACGAAAAGCGAATGTCCGGTGCTTTAACCGGGTTGGTGGACACGGAGAATACACCTAGGGAGTTGGAAAACCCTCATTCCAAACCAATACTGCACATGGGCTCCAATACTTTGAGGGAACAAATGGCATATGAATATATCGTTGGTCACCGGCTACGATGACACTGAATCTCCTTACGATGCTCCACTACCTCGTGGACCAGACCTTTAGGTCGAAGGGTCCAGGTGTGGACACCTAAGAAAACCACCTGCTTCGATTTGGGCACTTCTGCAGTATCACGGTCCTCACACAAATCAAATGAGATTTGTGTGGTGTATATGTATCTGGTGCCCCCTTGTACCAGTATTTATGTGTTCAAATAAATAAATAATAATAAATCTATATTATTAAGATCACTGATCTAGTTTAAAAATGTTTAGTTTATTCATTTTCTCCAATTTACCATTAGTTACTATGCATTTTATAAACAGATAATGAATCGAGGGTAAAATATAAAACAATATTTGTATACTTAATATAAGATATGATTACATTCACCTAGCATTGTTTACTTGTATCCTCCCATTGATATTTAGGACGGCAATTGATCAGTCTCTTATTGGTATATATGCATTTTTTTTCCTGGGCCGTCATGTGCAAAGGTAATGTGAGATAAGATAGTGATTGAAGGTAGTCAACAGGAAACCTTGAACCTAGGTTTCGTGAAACTTGATACTCGTCAATAATGTGTACCTGTAATCTTGAGAGAACTAATTCCCCCTGACGGATTTGATCCCGTGTCACCCATCTTCACAGTCGATAGGATTTGATCTGCACTAAGAAGGAACTGATATACACAACATTGATCACCACCCAGTGATCAATCAATTATAGATAATGTGATGTTATTCATTCTATTTTCGTTATCGTCAATTTGTAGTACATGCGTCTTGTAATAATCCATTTATTTGCTGTATGAAACATTTTCGATCATTATCATGTTGATTTAGTGAATGAGTGGTGTATAAAAGAGCATAATTTCTATTGGGAGTTTCATTTCAGTTATCTAAGCCTATCTATATATACCTTCCGCGAACATGCCACTGTAGAGTATCCCAACTTACCGAATGAAAAAAGAAAGTAAATAAAGCAAACATTATCAGCTCGAATTGAAATTCATAGTGAAAATTAAGCTCTTACATGGAGCACTCACTAAATAAACAAAGAAGTTGCCCGAAGATGTTTGATGCCATGCATTACAAAGCGGATACACAAGTTTCACGCCAAAATTCAAGACCTGTTATCGTAAATCTGATTGGTTCCTCCATAAACTATAGTCTCGCCCTATACAACTTCAATGATAAAATCACCAAAATAAGAAATTATTATCTCAAGGTAATCTGTACGGATCAAATACTTTCTTCATGGACACATGGTAGGTGAGAGATATAAGTATGATTGGGGACATTGTAAGTAAACTATACTTATAAACAAAGTCACTGACCCACTATCCTGGTAACTCATAAGTTGTGAGTATTGTTATCGGATTCTTATGGAGTTTCTTTTTTTCGCTATCTCGCTCTCACAGTTAGTGAGTCTTTAAGAAGCGTTCATTTTCAACTAAATCAGACTATAGAACATAGAACAGATTTATAAATATTCTGTACATAACAAAGTATCACAAATATGGTGAATATATTTTGTTCATTGTAAAATCATAGAACTCTTTTAGGAAGATCATTCACTGAAGAAATTGGTGGATGTGTCGCTCAATTTCGTGGATTAGTTGATGTTAGACATTAATACCATTGGATGCCGGCTCAGTGGTCTAGAGGTTAAGTGCTCGCGCGCGAGACTGTTAGGTCCTGCATTCGAATCTCATCAGGTGGGATCGTGGATGCGCACTTCTGATGCGCGCACTTTCGGTGCTTCCAGGTCTCCATGGTGATCTAGCTTATAACTTGAGCGTTCGAAAATGGCAAACTAATCCCTACATGTCTGTTATTTTATTAAAACAGTAAATAACAACCAAAGTCAAAATCAATCAACCGCCCTGCTTACCGAATGAAATTTGATCATATGTGTAGTGATCTACTTTTGTCAACAGAACGCGATTGGTTCAATGAAAACAATTATTATTATAACCAATTGTACCAGTGATTGTTTTACTGTGCTCGTTTGTTTAACTGTGCTAATGACAGCCATATTATTACTCTCCTGTCGACTTTCAACTTGTACGAATTTGGTTACGCTTAGTAACCAGGCTTGTACTCCTTTGGCACGATCTCAGTATTCTTTCGATACCACGAGATCGCCAACAAATACATCTCAACTACAGCCATCATCTGCCTTCTGATATTGACCTGCGGGGATCTTATTTGCTAACTGACACGTAGTTTTCTTGTAGTGGTGTTCATAGTCAATCGCGACTCGACTCCACGCTACACGATTAATAAATCAGTCAATCAATTATAAAAAACGAAAGACTAGGTATAAATGTATATCAATCGAATTCAAGTTGTCTTGTCACGAAATACAATTGAGAACCATTTTATCACAAATACGCACATACAAATGGTAGTTAACTACTAAACGAAAACTATTCACCTTAGATGGATTGTAGAACAAGCGAGAAAGTGTGAGTGAGTGAGTGAGTGAGTGAGTGAGTGAGTGAGTGAGTGAGTGAGTGAGTGAGTGAGTGAGATACAAAACCTGCAATCTCCGAGTTGTTCAAAGAAATAATATATTTTCAAGAAAAATTCGAGGCACAGAATCATACAAAAGAAAGGGGGGAAGGGGAATAATAACAAAATGAGAAAAAATTACTAAATTATCTACTCGAATACATCACAACCTTCTTGTCTCTGTACAAGATTATAATAGTAACCATGATTAGCCATTAATTCTGAATGAGTTCCCTTCTATGAAAAGAAAGGACAATAATCACAACACAATATGAATATGTTTTGCTCTGTTACAACGAATATGAAATAGAAAACGTTAGTGATATCTATATCTACACTCTGTTTAACCATAAATCCACGGTGTACAACCAACAATAACAGAAGTGATATATTTTATTACTCACTATCAATCAATGTTACGTATGCCCGACCACCGACTGCCACGACGTGCGATGTTTTATGGTGTAGGAGTAGGTTGGAAGAAAGCTAGGGGCGGCTAGACCAAAACATGTTGGTAGGTATAGACTACCTGGTTGGGGTCCGTGAGATGATAGTAACCGATGGTTAGAGACCTTGAATGACATGGCTCAAAATCGTTTGCAATGGCGCAGGTGCATCCACTCTTTGTGTTCTCTCAAACTCTAATCTTCTGAATTCTTCATGTCCTTTATTTTCTTTCCAAATTTATTTCACTGGACTATACTCCTTGAGTAACATCTTCAAAGCCTAATCCTTCCGATTACTACTCATACTTTTACTACCTCTACCACTGGGATTTGAACGGGCAAATGTATCTCTGCGCTAATGTGGTATGGCAACTCGAACTGATGTACGAACGTACGAAGTTCCATGTTGTTACTGACTGATTGACTGAATTGATCAGCTATTCATAATATAAAACTTAACACTAAATTGTTGCGGGGTCCAATTTGTCACATCTTATATAAATACAAAAGGAACTAGATGAAAGGATCTACTTTCATACTATGTTAATCAATCAATATTTTTGAGTCGGTTTTTGTACATTGCCACACACTAATCACATCATTTCACAAGACAAACTATAATATAGTTATGCTTGGTCTTCCGGCATTTAATCATGGAAGTCAATCATTGTATGGTGTCTAATCTACGCATACTTACTTCCTTTAAAAAAAACACTTACCATCAGTCCATCAAATCATTGACTAATGATCTAAGCTATGTTACCAGCAAATACATCTCTACTACAGCCATCATCTGCCTTCTGATATTGACCTGCGGGGATCTTATTTGCTAACTGACACGTAGTCTTCTTGTAGTGGTGTTCATAGTCAATCGCGATTCGACTCCACGCTACATATGCATCAATCACAAATGTCACTAATAAAGACTATAAACCCAGACCAAAATGAATGTTCTACTTTAATATGATCCATTGAAAACTGTAAATATGGAAAGAAATTGTTTTCAGTAATGTCATCGAATAAAATGAATCTGAGCTCCATGCGGAGTATCAGTTCCCTTAGAAAGGAATCCATTTCTTACTGATAAACATCAGCTAACAAAAAAAAAACCTTGTACAAACAAGTCCAAAGTTTCCTATTGATTAACTTTAAACATCAGGCATCAAATTTATGAAAAAATATATTGCTGATTATATGGATCGATTTAAGATTATCGATTTTTAGTATAGTCTAGTTATTCATGAGGGCTCTTAAAATACTTCATCAGTAAACATTTTAATTATACATTAACTTACTCATCAATCTCTAAGTGAATGATAAATAGGAATCATGTGATTGTCGGCTTGATGACACTTTCTAGTTGATAAAGATCATTTATGTATCATATTTATGGATAAATATGAGTAAAATGATTGATAATTAATCAGATTATCTGTGAAGGGAGGGGGCGGTTGACATTGATCATCAACTTCCACAAGGAAAATTACTTTGCCACGTGATCTTAATGCATGCTTAATAAGATCGGATTTATAGTTTCCATATTTAAGATAACTAAGCTTTATTATTCGAAATGTAAAAGTTATGTTGTAGTGAATGAGAACATAAATAGAGACAACCAAATGTAGTTCAATACAACATTACAGAATATGTTGGGTAAAATCTGAGACCAGTAATACTTGATTTGTAAAATGTCAAACAATTGTCCCAGATATGGTTGTTCCTTCATTTCCATACCAATCATTCTCTGTTCTCGTTCTCTTCTCTTCGGTTTTCTCAACTTTCTGTCACCAGGCATTACACTTTTGATTGGTGATACATACTACTTATATCTGTCGACATCAGTAGCACATACCACAATTTTATCTTTAAATTGTAGAGTGGTGTCGAATTGAGCTTGACTATGAACACAGCTACAAGAAGACTACGTGCCAATTAACCAATAAGATCCCCGTAGGTCACAAATTTGATGCCTGATGTTTAAAGTTAATCAATAGGAAACTTTGGACTTGTTTGTACGAGGTTGTTTTTTTTTTGTTAGCTGATATTTATCAGTAAGAAATGGATTCCTTTCTAAGGGAACTGATACTCCGTGTGGAACTCAGATCCATTTTATTCGATGACATTACTGAAAACAATTTCTTTCCATATTTACAGTTTTCAATGGATCATATTAAAGTAGAACATTCATTTTGGTATGAGTTTATAGTCTTTATTAGTGATATTTGTGATTGATGCATATGTAGCGTGGAGTCGAATCGCGATTGACTATGAACACCACTACAAGAAGACTACGTGTCAGTTAACCAATAAGATTCCCGTAGGTCAATATCAGAAGGCAGATGATGGCTGTAGTCGAGATGTATTTGTTGGCGATCTCGTGGTATCGAAAGAATACCGAGATCGTGCCAAAGGAGTACAAGCCTGGTTACTAAACGTAACTAAATTCGTACAAGTTGAAAGTCGACAGGAGAGTAATAATATGGCTGTCATTAGCACAGTTAAACAAACGAGCACAGTAAAACAATCACTGGTACAATTGGTTATAATAATAATTGTTTTCATTGAACCAATCGCGTTCTGTTGACAAAAGTAGGTCACTACAAAATCTAGAGTTTACATCAGTAGGATAATGTTTTATACACTTAGGATTATTGCCTTTTCTTAGTTCAATTTATATTAGCTTGCTAAATCTATGTTTGTCCGCCTATCAAATGGTAATTCATGCTATAACAATAAGTGATTAAGAAATTTTGTTTACTAAAGTAGAAGATATTAATCGGCTTTAAGCATTTGATAATAGAAATGTAATCACAATTGATTGATCACTTTGTGGTGATCAATGTCATGCATGTCTAGTACTTATTATTAGTGGGGATCGAATGCTATCAACCATGTTGCAATGTGACCACCAGTCTATGTGACTCGACACTACGGGCACTATTGTGAGATTAAATGGTGGTTGGAGGTAGTTGACAGGAAACCTTAGACTGGGTTTCGTGCTATTTGGCACTCATCAGCAAGGCGTACCTGTAATCTTAAGGAAATCGAATCTGTCAAGGAGCACCTTTTGCTGACAAGTGCCAAGTAGCACGAAACCCGGGTCCAGGGTTTCCTGTCAACTACCTCCAACCACCATCTAATCTCATAATAAAAATGTCGAAACATTGTTCAAGTGAAATTGACCATTTATCGACTGAGATAGTTATGGTATGCATTGTCTATGAATTGCTATCAATTACCTTGACCTATAATTCTGGTTAACTCAGTAGTAAATTGTGAAATGGTTAAGTGGTGTCAGATTAAGAAATTCTGTTGATGATTGTTTATTTATGACGTATGAATACAAATGAATTTCTTAATTGTAGCAGTTATAAACTTTGATTGAGGATAGTAGGTGATCAACTTGAATGCAAGGCTGAACATATCCATTACGTAATCAATGTTCAAATTATGTATTATATTCACTTTTCAGTCTGTTTAGTTGATGAGTGCTACACACATGGTATGCAAATCTCACTATAGACTTATTTTAAGCGACTAGTGTTATATACGTAACCCAAGTTGTGTAACCCAACCTAATGTACATGATAAAATCATAAGCAGCAATCATCCACTGAATGAATGGATAAGTGATCGTATGTGTTGAATAAAACATATTACTTGAATACTTGAACTATGATGGATAATTTAAATTTTCGTTTTTATACTTTCAGTTGGAATTGTTCTTTATTCTCAATTCACAACTCTTATCGATATTTGATGCATGGGCTTAGTCAAACTATTAGATCGTCCGAGAGGTACTAGATGAGTTATATATTATCCTACCCTTATTATTATTATTATTAGGATTGTTGTCGATTTTAGGCGTGGAAATATAATTACACTGTTGTCAGACTAGTCACATGTTCTTGATCTGAGTTGTGTTGAAGTCCTGTAGAATAGACACTGGGAGGGAACCTAGTGTAGATATTTGTCTAAGTCAAATTAGCGTCCCATTCATGTTGACAAGTAAAACTGAGTGTTATAACTATATTGTTATTTTTAATTCTGTAGATTCTTTTTCATTGTACTGAAATTAAAACTGTTACATTGGGTAGATAAATTTAATAGTTGAATTCATAAGGCAATTAAAGCTAGACCACCATGGAAAACCTGAAAGCACCGGATCGTCGTTTTGTCGTAGTATAGGACTCCCTAGAAGTGTGCATCCATGATCCCGACGAGCGAGATTCGAACCCAGGAACTATCAGTCTCGCGCGTGAATGCTTAACCGCTAGACTAGTGAAGAAAATACTGGACAGTGGCACAATTTCTTGGATTGGTTGAAGTTAGACATTAACATCGTTGAATGTCGGCTCCACAAAACCCCGCCCTGAGTGAATAAATATTAGTGTCAGATCTTACCTGAGTTTTATCACTAATACTCAGTCTTGAAAACATACATTCAAACGAATATCAACCACAAAAATATGAGATGTTTAGTTCCTCATTGAAACAAGTTATATATCTTGTTCAGAACAAACTCATATCTATTTATATGTTATTTAGTTGGACACATAAATATTGTTACAAAGGGGCACCAAATAGATATGAACCACACACGTCACTTGATTTGTGCGTGGGCTATGATACTACCCGGATGCCCAAACCGAAGCAGGTGGTTTTCTTAGGTGGCCACACACGGAGCCTTTGACATAAAGGTCTGATCCACAAGGCAGTGGAGCAACATCAATAGATCCGATACATGGCAGCCGGTGACCAACGACTGGTTTATACACCATTTATTCCCTCAGGGTACTGGAGCCGACGTGAACGATTAGTTTGGAATAAGGGTTTTCCAACTCCCCTAGGTGAACTCTCCGTGTCCACCAACCTGGTTAAAGCGCCAGACATTTGCTTTTCGTCCTCTTACTTTCGCAAACAACACCCGTGATACGAGAAGGCCGTGAGTAGGGCTTCCATGATAGTAGCTGTATACACTTGGCCATGTGTGAGTATTTGGATAAGGGAGAGCTGATTCTCCACATCTTTAACCGTACCAGAGTATTTGGGGTACAGTATCATACATAAGATTATTCGAATGAGTTTATGTTTTCTCCATTGTTGACAATGATTAAAATTCAGTCTTAAATGTCTAAATTCGAAATGAACACAACAGTTTACGAAACCTATTTATATTATAAATGTGATAATTTGTATTTGTATCATAGACAATTAACAAAGTAATTTGATAATGTCAAACATGTTGTATTTTATATTATAACTAATTAGTTTAAACAAAACCATGATAAATATAGAAAAAAAAGAACAATCACAAAATTTGTATAGTATTTCAACATTAAATGTTTATCTATTTCATAAAATTGAAACATGTTCTATTACATAATAACTCTTTTTTTTCAGAATGTGACATAACTCTGTAATTTGGCTTATTGAACTAGTATTATTAGTAGTAATAGTAGTAGTGGTGGTAGTAGTACTAGTAGTGGTAGTAGTAGCAGTTGCAGTAGTAGTATTAGTAGTGGTAGTAGTAGTAGTAGTAGTAGTAGTAGTAGTAGTATTAGTAGTGGTAGTAGTAGTAGTAGTAGTAGTAGTAGTAGTAGTGGTAGTAGTAGCAGTTGAGTAGTAGTAGTAGTAGTAGTAGCGGTAGTATTAGTAGTAGTATTAGTAGTAGTAGTAGTGGTGGTAGTATTAGTAGTAGTAGTAGTAGTAGTAGTATTAGTAGTAGTAGTAGTAGTAGTGGTAGTATTAGTAGTAGTGGTAGTATTATTATTATTATTATTAGTAGTAGTAGTGGTAGTAGTAGTAGTAATAGTAGTAGTATTAGTAGTGGTAGTATTATTGATGGGTTTATTCAATATTCTATATTTTTGTACAATCTAAAATTCTCAGCACAAGGCACGAAGTACTTCAACAAGTTTCGATTTATTTATTTCTTTATATATCCTGACGATAATTATTGAGTGATCATTAGTTAGATGTTAACAGTACAGGAATCGACATTTGAATAATGTTTATTATTTTTGATGTATATTGCCAATAACCATGATATCTGTGATTGTGCTCTTTCATAACTTGTACAGCGAAAGATCATAAACTTTTCACGAACGCACCTGATTACGTTATGTGATGAATAGACATAATGATGTTTTATAACAAACAAAAGACAGATGACTTGTTGATATATCTACATGGCAGGAATAGCAGGTAGGTCAGATATTCAAGCAGGCCGCCAATAAGAATGAACTTTATACCATGAGATTAGTATCCATGTACTAACAACATAAATCATACGAGCCTATGATGCATGATTTCATCTGATGAAATACTAATTGATGAATGAATATTCAATTCTTACAACTAGGTCTCAATTTATTTTGCTTTGATTCATAAAGTATAGCTCTAACGAGTAAGGAAGTCAGCACTAACCTATGTCTTATAATTATTGCGTCAATCTTTGACAATTTTTAAATGGTTACTGCATCTTTCAGTTGGCTTTTTTGTTATACATCCCCAAGGTTGTTACTAAGTCGAACAGAATTATAGTATAACATTTCTACTCACTTCTGGAAATAGAGTTGTCTCATATTGAGAGCCATCCTCCCGCATGCAATAATGCTGTTTTCAGGAAAGTAAAGTTGAATTACTGTTACAATGTAACAAAGATAGCTGTCAGGCGAGGAGGTGGTTTGTATCGGATCTCATCTGTGGAGTACAACCCACTGTCATTCATCGCGTATCGTTGTCATCCATCCGTGACCGATCGACACAATAACGGTCGTTGCTGACAAACTGTCAGACGCTGACCACATCCAGACTACCTCGAGTTTCTTTGGACGACAATCAATCGCAACCGACTGACCACCGACATGCAAGTCGGCGTAAGCAGTAGCACAGTCACGCGTCAAATGATGTGAATGTGATTGTGTGGGTGTGTGTTTGACACTGGTCACAGTCGCAGTCGGAATTGGAGTCGGAGACAGTGAGTGCTTCAACTGTATAGCGTGTCACTCCACTTCCATCGACAAGACTGCACATGGGTGATAGAGAGTTAATCGGGTAGCACTAGGTTGATTGTTGAAACGGCTAACCGCTGGTCTGTCCCAATACACGCAGTACATATGTGGTGGGAAAATGTGACATGTCCTGTGTCCTGTATCATTCATACTATCGCACACTTCATCTTATCATTATTATTAAAAAAACACTTAGGTTATTGTTAAGTCCAGAAGTCCCTGTCATTTATCACCTGACTGAACTGCCAATTATAATGCCAGCTTCTTTCACCATGTCCTTGTGATAATCCAATGATGCGTCAAGGGGCTCTAGAGGCCTTTAGTCAACTCTGAGTACTTATTGGTCCTTTGAGTTACTAGATTCCTTTATAACCCAGCCAGTTCAATCCAAAACACAAATTTCAACCTCCGCCATATGAATAGTATATTTCAGGCATACGTGGTTTATATCCAAGTAGACCACACCACATCTCACCATAAAATGAAAAATAATAATTATACAACATCAAGCCAAAAGTGTCTATGAGTATGCGATACTGTAACTAATATATTAAGAATAAGTCAAGAATGGTAATGCTTATAACAGTAGCTAATATGGCAAATAAAATCTTATGATAAAAAGAATATAAATGTACATACACTGCCTTCTCATGGCGGGAGTGTTCTTTACGAAATTAAGATCAAGAAAATCGAATTTCCGGTACTTTAACCGGGTTGCGGGTACGATGAATTCACCTGGGGGAGTTGGAAAACTCTCATTCCAAACCAGCAGTGCACATGGGCTCCAGGATCCTGAGAGAACAAATGGTGTATGAACCAATCGTGGGTCACTGGCTACCGTGGGACTGCATTTACTTACGCTGCTCTACTGCCTTATGGATCGGACCTTTAGGTCGAAGGCTCTGCGTGTGGCATCCTAAGTGATATAGCTGTTAGGTTTCATCAGTAATCCCTAAGAAATGCTTACAAAAATCAAGCAAATGTTACAAATATTTCAAATAATTAGTGGCTACTTAGAAATCGATAAAAAAAATGTTGAACATAACTGATACCGATCTCCTTATCAAGATTAGGCAATTATAGAGACTGAAGGCTCTGGGTTCGAATCTCGTGGGCAGAATCGTGGATGCGCACTGCTGAGGTGTCCCAAAATAGGATAGAACGGCCATCCGGTGCTCCCGGGTTTCCAATGGTAGTCTAACATCAATCGGTTCCTGATCTCAACCAAAAAATAATTATAGAATTCGTTACCAATCGTAATATTTTATAATCAAGCTTCTAGGATGTCAAGGTCATATATAATCTTATAAATATGTTTGTTTTCTCTACCTAAACTAACCTTCAATGTAAACTGTGTCTCGGCTTATGTTATCTAGTAGGGATTCGTGAATGGAAGACTTTGAAAGTGTTAGGAAGTGATTAGGAAATCGATTTCTAAGGAGATAAGTTAATAATATCTCAGTTAAATAGTTTTGGCCCAGTAAACCATGTTAATTTGATTGTTAATACTATTGATTGTTTAATACAACTATATTATAAACAAATATATAGGACATAAACATGATTGTTAGTAATAATTGATTTTAATAATGTATACTGTTATTCTACGTCGTTACTAAGCTTAGCAGATAGAAAGTTGATCGGTTTCAATCACTAATTAGATAGTTTTACAATATTGTAAATCCACGATCCCGCTCGCGGGATTCGAACCCAGAGCCTTCAGTCTCGTGCTGAGACCACTGAGCCGGCATCCAACAGTGTTAATGTCCAACCTCAACCAGTCCACGAAGGCACTGGGTTCGAATCCCGCGAGCGGGCTCGTGGATGCGCACTGCTGAGCAGTCCCACAATAGGACGAAAAGGCCGTCCAGTACTTTCAGGTCTTCAATGGTGGTCTAACATTGATTGGCTCATGATCTCAATTAAAAACTTGACAATCTGCACAACCCCTAAACTGATAATATTGTAAATACTGTAATTAAATTTTCTTTTCGATCTGTTCACTGTTTAATGTATTCAATTTGCTTTAAGAAAAAGCTTACTGTTATTTCGTAACAGAGACGACTATGTGCTGGTAAAACAATCATGACTATATGCGTAGGGGGTGTCAATTCGGTTTACGATACTAAGGAATTAAAAAATGACTCAGATACTCTAATACAAACGATTATTATTTAGGACTCGTTAACGACAGCTAGTATATAACACTTTAACAATTAGACGCTAACACAGACATGAGGATTCTAGATCCCCGGAAATCACTTGGTAAAACATCATGTTTTCGTAATTTTATTTTTGAAACTTAGATTTCCTGTTTTTGTGCCAAAAGCATCCATTTTTACCTTCAGATTGTATTTCCCATTTGGAGGGACCCTAAGTGTCAATAGTTCGTTATCATTTCCAATATGCTATTTTGTGACATTTCTCAAGAATATTTTTATGCTGTATATATACGCTAGAGTTGTGCTTATTGTTATTCATACTTTTAGATGCTTGTGAAATACACTTTCTCTTTTCTGAACCTGAACTTCTCCTCCTAGTTAGCGGGACTGGAATGCATTGAAAACTATAATTTATAAATGAACCAATGAAATTAAAGACAGCATGTCTAGGATTTTAGCGTAAAGTTCATTTATCCATAGCAATTTGGACACTATAGCTGATATCAGTTCTTGATGATAACCCTTAATTTAATTTTTAACCCTAAGTTTGAACTCTAAAGGTCACTTTAAAGTCCTATATAGGTCATCTATAAATTATAATCTCACTAGTTAAGTAGTTCCGTGTTCGACTTATCATTTACAACTTATTGTAAAGTTATTAACTGTAAAATTTAAGTGGAACCACAATGGTGGGCTTTCTTTACTTTTTGAGAAACAATAGTTGGTTACAATGTAATTCAAACATCAAATAGATTTTGCAATAGAAATATGATGTCATGGGTAAATAAAACAACCTGTCAGAAATGCATTTAGATAAAAATGAATGGTAGTTAATCACTGTTGAAAAAATTTAAGGATAATGTTTTCAATATTCATGAATATTGTGTGTTCTACCCTTACTACTAGTTGCTTAACTGGCCAAGATTAAAGGTGAGTAGGGAACTTTAATGAAAAATATTAGATGGATATGTACGTAAGTCATATTTACATATATTTACCAAACTAGATTGATTCGGATAAATATAATGATCTCAAACAAAAACTTAACAATCTCCACAACCCTATACCGATAATTACTATGTGTTCACTAGTGAATGGCTTCGTGAGTGAATTTTCGGAGTTCTAGTGAGAAGCCGTGACCAGTGAAGCTAATTCATGTCGGATAGAGACAGGTATCCACCTCAGTACAATAGAAGATAGTCTCACAATTTTGTGGATTGGTTGAAGTTAGACATTAACACCATTGGATGCCGGTTGAGTGGTGTAGATTTTGACCGTTCACACGCGAGATTAATAGGTCCTGGGTTCGCATCTCACAAGGCGGGATCGTGAATAAGCACTGCTGAGGAGTCGCACAATAGGAAGAAACGGCTGTCTAGTGTTTTAAGATTTTCACCGGTGGTCTAACATCAATCGGTTTATGATCTCAATCAAAAAGAAAAATAATGTAGAAGGTTATCGTGGTCAGATGAATAATCCACTCACCAACAGTAAGCCCATTCAAGCTTGAATTTCTCAGTTGTCATAGGTCTTTGTGGCATTATATCACATCGCTAACCTTTCAACAATATATGTTCTTGAAGAAAAGAAGAAAAATTAGTTGAGCAGAATAACATGAATCCGTTTTATATCGTTAGGTCCTCATCAGCTGCTTACAACCTATAATAATTCAAAAAAAAATCAAAATTATCATTAACTTAACAGTGAAATTTGTTAGATGTGTACATATATTATCACGGTGTAGTGATGATTGGCGAAATATAAAGAACTTTATAGATAAATATAATACCAGAGAAGATACCAGACTTTCAGACATGGTAACAAGAGATTCCAAAGCCAGAAGAAATCGACTGGTTACGTAATGAATTCGATAAATACAAATCAATAATATTTCAGTATAACATGAATTGAGATCAGTTAGTAAAAATAAAGTTATAACTTTGAAAGAAGTAATCCAATGAAAATAAAAGTTACAAGAATAATCTAAGAAGGTCAAGACGACGACATCATGGTATAGAAAGATTTGCTACTGTTCCCATTTAGATACATAAATCCGACTTCAGACATTTAATGGGTATAACTTTAGGAAATTTAAGAAGACTAGAGTTCGATTGTCATTTGATGATCTTGATGTCTCATATCAAGATGTTTTGAAGTAGCGCTGCTAAAAGTCTTTAAACTAATTGACCTAAGAATTTTCATGATATTTTCTTCGCATCGAATGTAGACCCTTTTTTTCTGTTTGATCAATGTAATTGCTTTGGCAGGTACATGTAAACTTACATATACAGTTGGTAATAACATGAAAGGGAGACCTAACGATCTTTGATTTCAGTAAAGAACATATCGTTTTGTATAAGAAAATCATACTACCTTCAAGATACGTTTTGGTCAATGTAGTTTATAATCTCTCTATTGTCAACTTTGAATTCAAGTTGAACAAAAATAGATTTTTTTTTATCTACTTTGGCCTTTTTAGAGGTTCTATGTTGACCTGTTCTTCCAGATTTCTCAATAAATTTCTGTGAATACCACTTGTTCCTTAAACATATTTGTAGTTATCATTAATTCTGATTCTACAGTATAGGTGGTACATATCATTTCCACTCTGTTACGAATTGATTAACATAACAAGTTGAATGAATATAACATTGAATCTTGTTGTAATCTTGTATAGGTTGTGTTGTGTATTGCTCACCGTTATCGGGCGTACAATATTAGTCAAAGAAGTTATTAATTGTTATAACAAGCAAATAATGTATGACTTTGTGGCTGTGAAATGAATCGCCTGAATGAATATGATTATCATGGTTGTGTAATCAATCTAACATCACGATGAAAGACAGAAAAACTAATCTGCAAAGTGGATTTTCTTGACATAAACTGTTTATAGTTTGGTGCTTTTCATTTCTCATGGTGAACACATCAAATTCAATCACTGAGTTAGAGTTCAATGATTTAAATTCTTGATTATTAAAGAGTAAGCATCCAAATACTCTGGTACAGCCGAGAGTGGGGAGAGTCCGCTCTCCCTCTCCAAATGCTCTCAGATGGCCACGTGCATACAATGACTGATAGGGAGATCCTACTCACTGTCTTCTCGCAACACGAATGCTGTTCACGAAGTTAAGAGGACGAAAAGCGAATGTTCGGCGCCTTAACCAGGTTAGTGGACACGGAAAGTTCACCTAGGGGAGTTGGAAAACTCTGATTCTAAAGCAATGGTGCACATGGGTTTCAGGATTTTGAAGGAATAAATGGCATATGAACTAATCATTGGTCACCGGCTACGATGAAACTACATCTCCTGACGTTGCTCCACTGCCTTGTGGATCAGACCTTTAGGTCGAAGGCTCCATGTGTGGCTCCTAACGAAAACCACCTGCTTCGGTTTAGACACCCGGGCAGTATCCCATCCCTCACATAAATGATTTATGTGGCGCTTATCTATTTGGTTCCTCTTTGTACCAATGTCTATGTATTTAATTAACCAACTAAATAATAACCCATAAATATTGATGATATTTATCTTACACTCGACATGGTTAAACATCACAAGTCATCGTTTCTCATTAAAACTCCATGGATTATTTCATTCATAACATAAAATAGAATTAGTATCTGAAATGCTTGGTAAACCAAATCATAGACTAGAACAAAAAAGATAACAACTATGACGTAGTAAATATAAAGAAAATTAACTAACAAGAAATGGAAAGATCACTGGAAAAACAAAACAAAACAAAAACTGGACGGAGACAAAACAAAAGAACAAAAGTCACATACATACACATAGTGATCACGATAATCATTTGATATCCTAAAAGAGTTATGGAAACAGTAGAGGGAAAAAAAATATAGACAAATAGGTAACGAATCAGAAAAGTGATATCACACAAAATTGAATGAAACTCGAAAAAAAGAAAAAAAAAATTTTTTTTTTAATTTTTGTTAAAATGATTATCATAATCAATGATATAGATAGATATCCAGCACGTGTTGTCTTTCCCAATCATATCTATATCACATATAGAAGCCTTCTTATTCTTATGTATTTGATCAATATTTATCCTAATTAAGATATAAAGATAGGAGAATAGACTATAAATGTCTCAAATACCTTTTAATATGCAGTACTGTGAATAAGAATTACAATCAGAACAATAAATTAGCAATATAATGAATTGAGATTATGAATCGAACAATGTTAGACCACTATTTAAAACTTGAAAGACTTGGATGGCCATTTCGTCCTAGTATGAGACTCCCAAACAGTACACGTCTATGATCCCACACATGGACTCGAACCCAAGACCTTCGGTCTCGCGCGTGAACGGTTAACCTCTAGAACAATGAAGTGACATGAAATGGTGTTAATGTTTAAATTCAACAAGTTCACGATATTGTACAACTATCTTTCATTATCTTCGATGAGTAACTGTCTTACACCATGGGTTCGAATCACACATGTGGGATCGTGGATACACACTGTTTGAGGGTCCCATAATAGAACGAAATGGCTGTCCAGTGCTTTCAAGTTTTCAGTTGCGGACTAATATTGATCGGTTCATGATTTTAATTAAAACTTAACAATGTCCACAACCCTATACTGACAATATATATATATATATATATATATATATATATATATATATACGACGTTTCCTAAAGAAAGATTGTTAGAAAAACATTTGATTGTAACGTTCACATTTCTTATGTTATGACTAGAATGATTTCCCATCCTGTATAATTGATTAAACAGTTGTGAGTCGAGTAAATGGTAGTTTATTTGAAAACTGAACAGTGAATCAAAACAAACCGGCTAAATGTGCATTAGAATAATTTCTGTCAAGCTTGCAGTTTAGTGTGAAATAGAATTTTACATTTTAGGATAAAAGGTTTGTGGAGATGATTGAGTATTTTTTTTATCACCCGCCCACTCAATAGAGTTGTGAATGAAACCTACTGAGGAGTTCTGTACCAGAACGAAATGATTATTCAATACTCTTTGGTTTTCAGTGGTTGCTCAACTAAGATTAGTTGAAGTTAGACAATAAAAGCGTTGGATGCCGGCTCAGTGGTCCAGTGATTAAGCTCTCCCGCGCAAGACTGATAGGTCCTGGGTTTGAGTCTCGCGGGAGGCGGTGTCGTGGATGCGCACTGACGAGGAGTCGCACAATAGGACGAAACGGCCGTCAAGTGTTTCCAGGTTTCCCATGGTGGTCTATCTTCAATTGACTCATGATCTCAACTATTGAAATCAAGATCAATCCATTATGTAAAGTAAAATATTCTAGATTAACTAACCATTTTATCTACTTTTCTACAAATGAAGTGGAATAGATTTTTTTGTATTACTTTTTCCCAAGATAAAAGTATTTTATTGTAGGTGATTACGGGAAAAATTTGACTTCACATAAAGTAATTAGTAAAATGATGGAAAATATTTTTAGCTCAGGATGAGGATGTTGGTGTTATAATTACATTGGGACATAAGTTGATAAATCTTTTGAGTGAACACTTGAATCGGTTTCCTAAGCACTTTTAATAAATCCGGGATAACTCTACACGACAACTTGAACATGAGAGAAAAGAGGTGAAATATGGGAAGAATGCTTTACTCCAAGATTAGTTTATGTACAGGAAATCGAGGGTATCTGTAGCATTTCGGATGACCTTGGGCTTCTAAAACCCTATTAAACATAGTGGCTGGATAGGTAATCATCCAATCAGAAATGTGACATGTGACTCTTCACTTCCTAGATGTTTCTGAGAAACTTCTATTAAATGCTGATTAGATAAAATATTTCCCAGTGTTTTCGGTACCCCTCTGAGCATTTCGAGGAGTATTCTGGGTCTCCCTAACACATGTTTATATTAACTGACTTCTGAATAAGACGAAACGCGCGTCCTGAATTCCGCTGGTGACCACCATTTAACTTCGCTTACACATATGCATTCAAATTTATTATTTATAACATATCGTCGTCTTGATCACAATTCTGACCTCGCACCCAGCAACCAAACAAAATGAACCAGGAATTATTATATACGCTATTTTAGTTCTCTGTCAATTTTTCCGGAATACATTAAAAATGTAAAGTTTTCTACGACGGGAATACCACTCCATCATGTTACGGAAGCGTCAAGTGTAACGTAGTCAGTTTATAACATACTGAAAGTCATAACCCTACTTAATTATATAATAGAAACTATTACAAAATATCTACGATCCTATGACTGATTAAACGAAAATATAACCGTGATTACCGACTACAATACACTAAGATAACTCGGCAACGTGGAGTTTATCCACAGCATAGAAAAGATATTTATAATTTCAATGATTAAGATCATGAGTCAGTTGAAGCTAGACCACCATGGAAAACCTGGAAGCACTGGACGGCCGTTTTGTCCTATTATGGGACTCCTCAGTAGTGCGCATCCACGACCTCGCCCCCTGCGAGATTCAAACCCAGGACCTACTGGTTTTCCATGGTGGTCTAGCTTCAACTGACTCATGATCTTAATCATTGAAATTACTACAATCTTCACAAAACCCCTTCTGATAAGATATTTATAACCAATCAATTGGCTCTTGAGTGTTCTGATTAGTGCATTTATATGGGCTATAAATCACGTGAGGAATAAAATGATAGAGTTTTTCGATTTATTGTTATGGTCATATGAGCAAAACACAATAATTTGCATAAATATTTATTTAACTTTGTCTGAATTAAACTGCTTATCATTTAACCGTGAATTCAGTTGGAGTTTTGTTGTCTGAGTTAGATGGTTTGATCATGGAGCTTTCATTACATCATCATCATCATAACAAACTTCAGGTAGAAGTGAAGTGTTCGAAGTTCTCCACATATGACTCAAAAGTTACCCTTTAGACCTCGATCTTGATTGGCTATTGTTGATTTTTAATCAATGGGAGACATAATCAAAATAAAAAGTAGACAATGACAAGTAACCAATCAAGATCGATGTCGACAGGATAGACTGTGAGTCATATGTGGAGAACTTCGAACACTTCATTTCAACTTGAAGTTTGTGATGATGATGTTATTCAGACGAACAATGAAAGCTCCACTATCAAACAATTCAGCTCAGAGAACGAAACTCTATCTAAATCATTAACCTGATGACATCCTACCAACAGTTAAACCAAATCAAGTATAATGTTCTCTCAACTATCTAGTATCAAGACATTTGTCTAATAGAAAACTAACACTATCAGAAGGGGTTTTGTGGATATTATAGTAATTTTATTAGTTGAGATCATGAGTCAATTAACTTCGTCTATAGCTCTTCTAGAGTTACTGCTGGTCCCAAGCCCGGGTAAAAGGGGAGGAAGGGTTGGGCATGGGATTATCGACCCTATCCTGTAGATAACTTACTCGCTATAAAACGCTAACCATGAATCAATTGAAGCTGGGCCATCATAGAAAACCTGAAAGCACTGGACAGCGATTTCGTCCAATTGTGGGATTCCTCGACAATGTGCATCAACGACTCCGCGTCGGAAGATTCAAACCCAAGACCTATCCGTCTGACACATGAGCGCTTAGCCATTAAACCATTAAGCTGGCATCCAACACTACTTAAATAAATTATGATAAATATTTAAAGGACTAATCTATATAAACAAAATTGAATGGGAATTATATACATATATCCATCTAATTTTTTTGTTTACAATTGTATATAGAAAAGTAACCTTGACATTTGGCCAATCATAAGTCAATGTTCATTTTTGGCACGAGTAGTTAAATCTATTCAATATACATTTACCATTTTTATTTTTAATTTTTAAATGGCTAAAATTAGGATATTTATTGATTTATTCATTCATTAGTTGGTATTTTTCTTTTCCTTGTTTTGGATTTACAACGTTCTATAGTATGTGTATGTGTGTGTGTGTGTGGGAGAGAGAGAGAGAGAGCTGAGAGTTATTTTCTTAGTTATATAACATACCCTTGTAAGCCAAGGTAATATTACATTGGTTTTCAGAGGAACCAGACACCATATAGACTTTCATGTGACAACTTAAACAGTACAGCTCAATCCTGTTTAACAGGAGAACCAGACACAGTCCATGCTTAAAGTTTATAACTCGAACAGTACAGCTCAATCCCGATTCACAAGAGAACCAGGAGAATTCAGTGGTAGATTTTTTTAGTCTGATGATTTTGTTTGAATATTTCATATAGATAAATTCATTAATATTATCAGTATAAGGTTGTAGAGATTGTTAAGTTCTTTAATTGAGATCATGAATTGATTGATATTAGACCACCATAGAAAACTTGGAAGCACTGGATGGCCTTTTCGTCCTGTTATGGAACTTCTCAGCAGTGCGCATCCACGATCCCGCTTGCGGGATTTGAACTTGTTATTTGGTATCTTATCACTAGTTGTTTTTTATGAATGGTTATTCTAGTAAGCAGAGTTAGTTCTCGAATGGGGTTTCACAAAGTTACAGAAGTTTTAAATGATATTCGGTAAACCCTATTAAGCACTATAAATAAATTTACAATCATTGATTTTGTTTAAAAGTTATATCACGAGGAAGATCAGATAATCGTTAATGAATTCATAACATACATTTGCATCTTCAACATATTCATTTATTATCAGAAGGGGTTTTGTGGAGATTTTAGTCATTTCAATAGTTGAAATCATGAGTCAATTGAAGCTAGATCACCATGGAAAACGTGGTGGTTAAGCCCTCGTGAGCGAGACTGACAGGTCCTGGGTTCGAATCCCGCTGGGTGGGATCGCGAATGTGCACTGCTGACGTGTCCCATACTAGGACGAAACGGCCGTCCAGTGCTTCCAGATTTTCCATGGTGGTCTAGCTTCAATTCACTCATGATTTCAACTATTGATATTCATTTATCTTTCGAGAAATAAAAGTTATGATATTGTAGTGTTAGTTACTATATGAAGCCTTTAATTACTTACTTACTTACGCCTGTTACTCCCGATGGAGCATAGGCCGCTAACCAGCATCCTCCAACCCACTCTGTCCTGGGCCTTCCTTTCCAGTTCTATCCAATTCTTGTTCGTTTTTCTCATATTTGTCTCCATTTCTCAGAGTAATGTGTTCTTTGATTTTCCTCTTTTCCTTAGGCCTTGAGGATTCAAGTGGGAGCTTGCCTTGTGACGCAGTTGGGTGGTTTCCTCAATGTGTGTTTTATCCATTTCCAGCGCTTCTTCCTGATTTCTTCCTCAACTGAAGTCTGGTTTGTTCGGTCCCACAATAGGTTGTCACTGATAGTGTTGTATCTAGCCAACGGATCCGAAGTATTTTGCGTAGATAACTGTGAATAAACACCTGTATCTTCTGGATGATGGCTTTCGTAGTTTTCCAAGTTTCCATTCCATACACTAAAACTGTCTTGACATTAGCACTGAAAATTCTGACCTTAATGTTGGTTGACAGTTGTTTTGAGTTCCAGATGTTCTTCACTTGTAAATATACTGCTCTTGCTTTTCCGATTTGTGTCTTCACATTTGCATCAGATCCACCGTGTTCATCAGTGATACTGTTCAGATATGTAAAGGATTTTAAATCTTCCAAATCTTCTCCGTGAAGCCCACATAGCTTATTTTAGCTTCCTCAGAAGTCAATTTATTCATTCTTCTTAAATCCTCTTATGACCTTGTTAATTATTCATTTATCATTCTTGACTGTTTTCATATGATCAGAAGGGGTTTTGTGGAGATTGTAGTAACTTCAATGATTAAGATCATGAGTCAGTTGAAGCTAGACCACCATGGAAAACCTGGAAGCACTGGACGGCCGTTTTGTCCTCAGCAGTGCACATTCGCGATCCCACCCAGCGGGATTCGAACCCAGGACCTGTCAGTCTCGCTCACGAGGGCTTAACCACCACGTTTTCCATGGTGATCTAGCTTCAATTGACTCATGATTTCAACTATTGAAATGACTAAAATCTCCACAAAACCCCTTCTGATAATAAATGAATATGTTGAAGATGCAAATGTATGTTAAGTGCTCGCGCGCGAAACCAGTAGGTCCTGGATTCGAATCTCGCAGGGGGCGAGGTCGTGGATGTTTTCATATGAGTTTATATGTGTGCATTGCTTATCCTATATTCATCACATTTCTGTAACTTATTTTCACCTATCTATAAATATTGATTAAATGGAGTTGGCTCACACACCTTCTCCACTGGACATTGCTTCGTTTTACTCTCTTCTCTTCGATTCGTCCCTCTGATTATCTGTCCAGATCAATGAATGTACAAAATATACGTATTCAAAACATTCATTCTCGTTATTTGGTTTATTTCATTTCGTTATTCACCAATAGGGATTAAGTCGATCATTTTATACAACAATAGTTAGAATGTATATTTCGACAGTAATTAATCAATAACAAATCATTTATACGATCTAATTGGAATTAGATCCAGGGTCATAAAAATATATTAAGGAATGGTATAAACTAATGATCTATACAAACCTTTTTTTCAGGTTATCTATTTTCCAACTATGGCAAATATTGTAATCAGTACCTTTTTTTCAAGCTAATTATTTATATCAGAAGGGGTCATGGATGTACACTGCTGAGGAGTCCCACAATAGGACGAAACGGCCATCCAGTGCTTCCAGGTTTTTCATGGTGGTCTAGCTTCAATTGACTCATGATCTTAACCATTGAAATGACTAATTATTCATGTTATCTGCTTAATGTACATAGATATATTTTTAGGAACAGTTTAATAACTTATCTATGAAGTTAATGAATGAGGAATTCGGGTCAAAATCATTAGGGTAGTTGGTATGTATTCTTTATAATTAGAAACCAAATGTATCATATCATAAGTAAATGTGATTTTAAGAGCATAATTATATGTAAACATTTAAGAATGAATATGATCAATGTTTACAACAACCTATTATGGGAGAGGCTAAATCAACTTATAGTTGAAGAGGAAATTAGGAAAAGACATTGGAAGTGGATAGGACACATATTCAGGAAATCATCAATTTACATCACGAGGCAAGCATGAAATTGAAATCTTGAAGTGAAACGGAAAAGTGGAAGGTTAAAGAACACACTTTGTTGGGAAATGGAAGCAGACATGAAAAGGAGGAATAGCAATTGGAAAGGATTTTCAAGGACAGAGTTAGATGGAGAATACTGGTGGTTGATCTATGCTCCTCTATGTGGTATGGCAACTCGAACTGATGGAAGTACGTACGAAGTTCTACGTTGTTACTGACTGACTGATGGATAAGTTTTGAACGATTATGAAATGGTGTTGCGAATCATCCACTATATATTAGGTTCAAAACAGGGTTGGGAATTGATATGAAAGATTAAGATTATATGTCATGATTTCAGCTATAATACTAAAATGCAAGAAGCATTCATAACTTACAGTGTTGCCGATTTCTTCCTCCGACTTTAAATCATTGGAGATGTATTGGTTCTATGAACAAATTATCGACTTAAAAAAAAAAACAATAGTTCATATCATAGAATTCATATTTTGTCAGCGAAATATTTCTTATATTTTGCATTCTGTCCAATCAATACACAGAATTGCATGAACTACCAGTTGCATATTACTTGCCCCCAAATGCCGAGAGTGTGGAGAGTCCGCTCTCCCTCTCAAAATGCTCTCACATGGCCACGCGTATATAGCCTCTGCCAGGGAATTCTTACTCACTGCCTTCTTGCACTACGGGTGTTGTTTACGATAATGAGAGGACGAAAAGCGAATGTCCGGCACCGGCTTTAACCGGATCCCAAATCAATGGTGCACATGGGCTGGCTCCAGTATCCTGAAGGAACAAATGGCGTATGAACCCAATCGTTGGTCACCGGCTACCATGGGACTGCATCTCCTTACGATGCTCCACTGCCTTGTGGATCAGATCTTCAGGTCGAAGACTCGGGGTGTGGTCCCCTAAGAAAACCACCTGGTTCGGTTTGGGAACCCGGGCAGTATCACAGCCCTCACACATACCAAATGATATTTGTATGGCGCATATGTATTTGGTGCCTACTTGCACCAATATCTATGTGTTAAAATAAAATAATAAAATGCATATTACTTAAATGTCCACCGATTTAAGTCAGTTTGACCTTTATGCATGCCTTTACTCAGATACTAATAAGTGGAAGTTGTAATTTTATCATAATTAAATTACATTACACAATAAGACTATTGGATATTCAGTACTAATTATCTATGAGTTTCCATTCTATAATTCAATCACTAGATTTTCTTCGTTCCAAAGTGGATAGGACATACACTGAGGAAAGCACCCAAATGCGTCACAAGACAAGTCCTCACATGGAATCCTCAAGATCAAAGGAAAAGACGAAGACCAAAGAACATATTACGCAGAGAAATGGAGACAGACATGAGAAAAATGAACAAAAATTGGATAGAACTGAAAAGGAAGGCCTAGGACAGAGTGAGTCGGAGAATGCTAGTCGGCAGCCTATGCTTCTTTAGGAGTAACAAGTGTAAGTAAGTAAGTGAGTAAGCAAGATTTTTTTCGGTTTAAAACTACAGAGATGATAAAACATGGAATGACTATGTAGATGTAAAACCTGGTTTGTAAATGTTTCTAAGATTAAAAACAAAGATTGAACAAGTTTAGTGTCATAAATGAGCTAGCATTTTGAAAGAAGTAATATTTATATACACCAAGGTTTTGATGACCTGGTTTTGAGTATTTAGTTGCATAGAACGACAAAGGAAGACGAACTAAATATAAAACCTATAAGGAAAATTCCAACAACAGAGATGAACACTATGTAGTACAAAGTGGTCACTCACTCCATTTACATCTACGTAAATATTAGATAGTCGTTAACCGTTACCGAAAAGCTTCACTTATATCAATCCATGCGGAAAACAATGAACATGAATTTAACTGAGTAAACATAGAAATATTGAACAGATGAAACACAAAGAAAATCAGAGAATATTTAGAAGCTTAGGACCTTGATCATGAAATAACTAATAGACACATTGAAATGGATTATTTCTACCAACTAATAACAAAAAGGATTCATAAATGCAAAGGTCATAGATCGGGTCAAGAGAGAAAATAGTAAAATAAAAACATTCAAATAGCCGCCATAGAAATATGAATATAAACCAACCAAATTCTAGGTGAACAGAACAAGCTGTTAGTTGACTTGAGAGCAATTTCAATAACTCACTTCTTACTGAGTTGTGTACTGATGATATTATAGGAACCACAATCGATATATTTATTCTAATAAACTTGAGATATGCCTTACACTTACAATAACCAACGACCTCGTAGGTTTCGTTTGCAACACATGCATGGTTTACCAAAAATACATAAACAAGTTGTTCCCCTTAGACCTTGCTAGGTTTGAAGCTATCACGAGTTCACTTAATCTGCGAACGAGAACAAAGACTCGGTGACCAAAGACCAGAAAGCTAGCTATTTGATGCGTTCCAGCCCAGCTAACTAGAGGAAAAAGTGCAAGCTTGGAATGGGGAAGTGTATTCTGCAAACAGCTAGAAACGAGCGATAACAACAAACACAATTCAAAACATATATGTACAGTACAAAACCGTCATTGGGGAAAGTTAACAAACAGCATACTAAAAGATGCAACGGACCAAGGGCATTTAAGATATTTCCAAGTGGGAAATACGACATGAAGGTGACAAGAGCGCCTTTGACGCGAAAACAAAGAAATTTAAATTTTCTAAATAAAATTACAAGATTAGGTCCTTTCCCAAGTGAGTCCTGGGGATCTAACGTCCCCAACAGACCTATTCTGTCAATGGTCAATTCACCCTACTTCAAAGTTTCTCGATGGTTAGCGGATAAGGTTGCCATCCTCTTGCGGATCCCAACCAGGTAGTCTACACATACCAACACGGCTCAGTCCACTTGTCCAGTGACTCCATGTATTTGTGCCATGTTTTGGTCTGGCTGCCCCTAGCCTTCTTCCATCCTGGTCCTACACCATAAATTATCGCTTGTCGGGGCAGTTGGTGGTTGGGCATACGTAAAGCTGATGAAGTTTCACTACTTCATCAATTGATTCGCCATCCTTACCTAGTACGCGTTTCCTAACAACTGCATTACTTAATCGGTGGTCCCAGGGTATACGAGCAATGTTTCGAGGACACCTATGATCGAATGCTAGTAACCTACGAATATCCTCTACTCATACCGGCCATGTTTCACAGTCATAAAGTAGGACGGAACGAACTGCTGCGCAGTAAACCCATCTTTTGATTGGTAGACGGACATCTCGCCTACGCTATAGATGACGCACGTTAGCAAAGTCTAGTCGATCCTTCTGTATCCGTGCTGAGATTTCGTCAGAAACCAGACCAAAAGGTCTGGTGAGACTCCCAAGATAAGTGAAGCGGTCGACATACTCGACTACTTCACTCTATCATCAGTTCAGGTGTCGATGCAACCCAATTCTGAAGCAACATTTTGCATTCCGAGGGGGAGAATCACATGCCGAACATGCTTGCATTGTGACTTATAGTGGTCAGAAGTCTGCATTTTGTCAGGGTCTTCACCAAACAGAAATATATCATTGGCATATTCTAAGTCAACAAGTGAATTTCCCGATTAAAGTTCAACTCCTGGAAATTTAGATGAGGAAATCGTTCTCTAAAGGCACGTCAACGATTATAAGCAAAGATGGATATTGGCTAGCAGTGGAATCCAGGACGCGTGTTTCTTCCTATTTGGGACTCGTCAGTCGGATGTGTCCGACAATATCGAGGTAATACGCATAGTATGTACATATAGCAATAAGAGACTGATCAATTGCAGTCCTAATCATCAATGGGAAAATTCAAGTAAAAACAATACCAAGGGAATTCCATTTATTCCAGTTTTTACTATTGTGATTTTCATGTATTTGACCTACAACCCCAATTCAAGTAATTATAATTACATACTAAACATATCAACATTTACAAGCATTAATCAACTTATTATACCACTCATAACTAGTTAGTATCAGAAAGGGATTTTGTGGGTATTATAGTAATTTAATAGTTGAGTTCATAAGTTAACTGAAGCTAGACCACCATGGAAAACATGGAAGCACCGGACGTCCGTTTCGTCCTAGTGTGAGACTCCTCAACAGTGTGCGTCCACGATCCCACCCAGCGGGATTCGAACCCACGACTTATGAGTCTCCAGAGCGAATGCTTAACCTCTAGACCACTAAGCCGGCATTAATTATTGTTCAATTATGTATATGTATATGTTTTTTAATGTTGCTCAGTTTCACTACAACTTATCTAATTTTAAGGTGAACATTACTATGATAAATACAGAATCAACGTGTAGTTTGAACAATGAAGGACAGGCATGCGTATATATATATATATATATATATATATATATATATTATTGATTTTCAAGTCTAGGGTGACTATCATTCTAAATAGCTGATATAAATTAACTTAAGATATTGTCAGAAAAGGCTGTCTACTCTCCCCCTTCTTCTTTCTCCTGGTAGTCGACTAGATTATGAAGACCTCGACATCTGAGAGAAAGCGCGGAATACAATAGACAGCTCGGAATTAATTAGAAGATTTAGAGTTCGCAGATAATCTGGCCCTCCTATTCCATACACAAGAACAAACTCAGATGAAGACAACTGGTGTAGCAGCAGCCTCTGCATCAGTAGGCCTCAACATACACAAAGGAAAAAGCAAGATCCTCATATGCGATGCCGAGAACATCAATCCAATCACACTGATGGGGAAACTCTGGAAGATGTGGAATCTTGCATGTAACTGGGAAGCATTATTGATGAACAAGGAGGATCAGATGCAGACGTAAAGGCGAAGTTTGGCAAAGCAAGGGCTGCATCCCTATAATTGAACAACATACGGAACTCAAAACAACTTTCAAACAAAGACAGCCTTTTCAATACGAATGTCAAGACAGTCTTACTGCATGGATCTGAAGCGTGGGGAACTACTACAACGATCATCATAATGATAAAAGTATTTGTAAACAGTGTCTACGCAAGATATTCGGGATACTATCAGCAACAGTTTAGTGTGAGAGAGGATTCTCACCAGTAAATCTCTTAGCCACACTTTCACTTGTATAGGACTTAAAGTTTAAATGTTTTCGGTGTTGTACGTCATTTATAACTGATTGTCATATTGTATCTTAAAGATTTTTATTTAATTGTATACATTTCAGTGCCGTTTTGGAGATCACATGGGTACCTAATTTCCATAAAGGTGACAATTACATTATCGGGTTCAGAGTTTATATTTATTTATTTGAACATATATTTGAACAAGTGGGCACCAAATACATATGTACCACATAAATCTCATTTGATTTGTGTGAGGGCTGTGATACTGCCCACTCTCAGACGTATCAAGGCATTTGGGGGCCGGTATCAGAGAGAAATAACACTAAACTACAAGCAGAGTCAGCCTGAGCTACAATTATGTAAAATATAGTTGGAATCCATGACTTCAGTAAAAATATAAATACAATTTAGTTTAAAATCTGTTGTAATTTAGTCCGATAAAATTTAATTTTTACATTGGTTGATGTCCTGGGGATTTGCACTTTCTTACTCATGAAGACCTTTCAAAGAGGTCGAGCAAAGGTTGAATCAAGACTGTATACAGTCCAAGACTCGCTCTTTCTATTTGAACAGATTATACTGCTAATAAAAATCAATCGTTTTCAGTTGTTTCTTGTGTTACTGATTGATTGATTGTCAAGATGTTTTAGACTCAATAGTCTTAAAATGGCAGAAGAAATAACGATTCTGGTTGAAAAACTAGAGAAATTAGTTTATCCATTTCTTCTACTTTGTCCAATCTTGAGCCAGATAAATTGATATTCATCTTTATTATAAGATGTCCTATTTTGACTATTGTACACACAGACTTCCATAACTTAAATGTATCTCATTCAAATACTATTTCTACTTTATAATTTCTATTATTCAGTAACCTTATTTAGACTATCATTGAAAATCACAAAGTATTGGATAGCTGTTTCGTCCTAGGACGGAACTTCCTGGCAGTATGGATTTACAACTCCATCTGAGACTGATCCATCAATACCTCCAAGTTTTACGTCGAGAGCTTAACCTTCAGATCACTCATCCGCTTGTCGTTGGTTTACATTCCTATCTTTAATCAATCCATTGGTGAGTAGCTGCACCACAGTGGATATACATTCAGTGATGTAAACTATAAAATTTAACAGTCTCTAAAACTCGCCATATTAATTATTTTCAACCATATCTTCGTATTTTTATTAATTTTGTAAATGAATGAATAAGTTGAATAGCATTCATCGCACTTCACAACCATTTCACACATTACGTAATCTTGGACCAAGTATTCGGTCTGATTTGTAATTACATCATTACTTTTTTCACATTACGTCACCAAAATTTGCTCCGATTATTATTCGCACAATGTAAACTGATGTATAAACTTATTCGAGTTATCATTACATTATTATCATAAAGGAGGTTTGTGGAGATTGAGTCAACCTTAGCTAGATCGCGAGGTCGAGGATCCCGGGTTCGATTCCTGCATGCAGGGTCCTGGATAAACACTGCTGAGGAGTCCCATACTAAGACGAAACGGTCGTCTAGTGCTTCCAGATTTGATTTTATTCTACTGACATACTCGTTTCACAAGAAAGGGGCAATTAAAGACTCAAAAGCTCAGTGGATAACTTGTTTGGTATTTAAAGCAACAGCTACTGGTTTCGATGTCATGTAAGAACATCAACTACGAGATGTAGGCACATTCAGCTGATGAATCGCAAATGGAATAAAATATTTATCCGAGATTCCACTGTTAACACAATTTATTATCCTATAAGAATCTAATGATAATTAGGAAAGTCGATTTAATCAATAAACGAAATCAATTAGAAGGACTCATTGAAATCCAAGTTCCATATCATTTTTGTATTTGTTGTTTGAATCTTCCCATTGACTGAAATTGATCAGTCTCTTATCGGCATATATGGATCCTGTGCGAATTACCTCGACATTGCCATAAGTCACAAGCATTATAAGCACATATAAATGATGAGTAGCTGTAGAATCCAGAATGGGTGTTTGTTATAACGCTCGGTATTACTTCGTTTAATGTTATAACGCTTAAACGATTATCTACACTAGATACATCCCAGTGTCTATTCTACAGGACTTCAACACAACTCAGATCAAGAACACTTAATCAGCCTGACCAGAATGCAATATATTTCCACACCAAAAACCGACACAATCCACAACAATGAACAATCAATAATAAGTATATATGTATATGAGTGAGTCACAATAATAAGGGTAAGGGAATATATAACTTATCTGACACCTGTCAGACTATCTACATGTCTGACTAAGCAGACAACCAATCATGATCATTCTCGCCCACACAACAATGTTCCATCCAATTTACGACTCATTAGCTGAATGTACATGGATCACAGAGTTGATGTTCACTCCGGGACTCAAACCTAGTACCGTTCGCTTCAAATGTCATGGTGTCCAGATGGCCACTAGCTTGTGCAATGGTGTGAAGATCCAAACAACCAATACAACTTAATCACGTGATTTTCATTCAGCCGATTCTTTATCATACAGAACTAAATCATATCTATACCTTAAATCAATCAATCCTTAAAACATCAAACGACGAGACAACGACGTCTATAACCATATTTCTGACAAAGGCAAACCAACGTTGGAAAAATAGACAGTCAAAACGAACACCACCTGATAGGAATAAACTAGCATGATGCTTCACCATAAGCTACAACTCGACTAATAGTTTTCAAATAAAGAAAAATTTATAAGTTGATATAATTCCTTGATACATACTTCGGTGATAAAGACTATTGCAAGAGTAATGATACAATCGAGTCGAATATCATATTCAGAAGAATATACCTAAAGTAAGATGTAAGTATGCCGATAAGTCCTAGAGAAAATTAATGATCTGATAATTGCGTCCACAGCTCGAGTTGGGCGCTTCAAAGCTTCATTTACACACCTGACGATTATGGAAGCTAATAGCTTAGACATTATATTCATCAGAAGAATTTTTCTACTTTTATTACGAGAGGAGAGAGAGCGATAATTGACAGACCAATTAAACGGAATTACAAACCATTTGATGACTATAACCAAATGTAATATTCCAGTCAACCGTTTAAACTCTTGACCATCAATCCAAAAGATTTTTGAAATAAACATGACAACCATTGAACAAAACTTTTCGTTCTTAAAAGTCAGTCAGTCAGTCAGCTACAACGTAAGAACAGGCACATATATGCATTGGTCCAAGTCGCCATAACTAACTAGCACTACAACATGAACACCAAATTCATAGGGTTGGTTAAGCCAATGATGGTAATAATATATAAAAGAAAGATTGCATATAACGACATAATATAGGAAGAAACAATTAGTTAGTAGAAAGAAAGATATGAAGTGATTTTAATCTCATAGTTTAAGGGAAGACAGAAAGTGTATACACCTACTCCATTGTAATTGATTCTGAACCATGTCATCCACAGTCTCCAACCATTGGTTACGATAGTCACACGGAGCCCAACCAAGTAGTCTGCATCTACCAACATGGCTCATATTAGAGGTTAGTGACTTTACGGACTGATGCCACGTTTTAGTTTGGCCACCTCTAACTTCCTTCTAACCGTCTACAATACCAGTCGGCATTGCGCGATGTGGTAATCGGTGTTCAGGCATACGTAACACGTGGCCCAACCATCTCAATTGATAAAGATTCCCGACCTAATCAACTGATTTACCATCATTCCCTAATACCCTACGTCTAAACTCACTATTACTTACCCAGTAATCCCAGCAATATTTCTAAGACATCTGTGGTCAAATATTAGTAGATTACGAATATCTTCTACTCTTAGTGACCACGTTCCGCAGCCGTAAAGTAAAACAGAACGAACTGCCGCGCAGTATACTCGTCCCTTAATTGATAGACGGATATCTCGCCTTCGCCATAGGTGACGTAAGTTGATAAAAGCCAAACGAGCTTTCCGAATCCGTGCTGAGATCTCGTTAGACACCAACACGTTAGGGCTGATCAGACTTCCAAGATAAGTGAAGTTGTCAACGCGTTCGACTGCTTCACTCCCTATCCATAGTTCAGGTGCTGACGCAGTCCAGTCCTGAAGCAATAACATTCCGGCATTGTTGCTCAGTGCTGATGAGGTGAGCAGTAATTAATTATCAGAATGGGATTTTATGGAGATTTTAGTAATTTTATAGTTGAGTTCATGAGCTAATTGAAGCTAGACAACCAAGGAAGCACTGAACGGTCGTTTCGTTCCAGTAGTGTTAGTGCTTTTCTCATGGTAGTGAGCAACATATGCTCCTCCATGAGGGGTAACATGCGTAAGTAAACTTTTCTCATTTAAAAACATTTGTTGTTCTTCCCTATATTCTAAATGCTGATAATTCATATGTTTACAATTTGTGATTACATTTTGGAGATTACATCATTTCCTTAAACTATCAATTTGTATTTGGAACAGTTTTGTCAGTTGAAGATTATAAATAAGCTAAACCAACATAAATGGATTATATCGTCACACTTGAGTTGAAAATAAAACATGCACCATGTATTTTATGCATCAACTTATTAAACGAGTCAATGGTGTGTAACGGAAATCTTGATCATGTTCCGATGAGATATTATATATTTATAAATATGTTTTAAAGAATATCAATTAGACATTTCTGTTATCAGTAGTACATTGCTGTGGTTTAAATAGAGCCAACTTGTCTATAGAAAACTTGAAGTTCCTTATTCACTGTTAACCACTAATTAGTTAAATTGGAAATTTCAGTTAAGATGTCTTGCTAAAACTAAGATAAGCAAAATTAATAAAACATTTTTGCCTTCAACAGTACAGGTGTACAAGGTAAAATCAATTTAATTTATTTACAATGTTAGACTTGTAGATTTGGGAGCAAGTTAATCACATTCTAAATTTTAGAATTGTATGGTTTGGATTGTGTTACTCCTACTCTGACATCTACTTGAATTCTCATATATAATTATAGAATGGTGTGGCAGTTCAGTGTTTAGCGTTAAGCCACTTAATTACAGTAACGAAACCCTCTTTACCTACTTTGATCTGAACAACTAGGTTAGTATTACTAGCCACCCTAACACTTAGAGTGTAAATCAAAGCCAAATGCACCAATCTGCACCCTTGATGAGTTAACTCAGCAATAAATAATAGTGATAGGTTTATAAACATCGCTACAGAAAGAGAGCTCAATTAGTTATGTTGCTACAAGACTTGAAGGTGGTGGGTTCGGTTCTTGGGGGCATCATGAGTTCAAACTGCTGAGTAGTCCCATATAATCCTGAAACAGCTGTTCAGTGCTATTATAAAATCAAATTGTGATTTAGTATTTATAACAAATTACTTTTCACTCGTCTAAGGAATGCTTATCTTCTTTTTCAAATATTAGAGTTTTGATTCACTTGGTGTTGTTTTACTTGTATCTTCTCTTATTGGCATATGTGCATCCTGTAAGAATTGCCACGATATTGCCTTAAGTCACATGCTTTTTAAGCAAAGATGGATAGTGGCTAGTAGTGGGATCCAGGACACGCATTTTATCCTATTTAAACTTCACCCCATTGCACAAGCAAGTGGTTATCAGGACTCAGTAGCTAAATGGATAACGCGATGGCGTTTGAAGCAAACGGTACTGGGTTCAAGTTCCAGAGTGAACATCAACTTTGGGATGCAGGTACATCCGGTTGACGAGTCCCCAATAAGACGAAACGCGCACCCTGAATTCAACTGCTAGCCATTATTCATCTTTGCTTATTAGAGTTTTAGCTAGTGATATGTTGTTTTACGGTTTGACAAGTTACCTATACTATAATTCCTTAACAGACTGTTTTAAGTGCATATTCAGTGAGTTCAACCTGTTTGAACTGTTTGCGCATACCAAAACAATAAGACTAAATGAAAGTGATTAATTGTTAAGATAGAAGAGATAATAACAAACAAGATGATTTGGCTGTTGATATATAAGTTGTTAAAACCTATTGATTACATCCCATAGAACAGAATTTCCTTATCTCTTTAGATGTTAATATACTAATGACTAAACTATTGAATATGGATAGCTTATTGACTTACTTTATCAGATATAAAATAAATCAATTATACACAGTATTTTGTTTTACTTTCATTTCATTTTATTTAAAAGAAATTCATTATGAAATGAATCAACGTTTTTATTGTAAATAATAATAATAAACATAATAAAATATTGCATGCTGGGTACCCTAATTGTGATAAACATACCTTACCCACATGTATAAATTATATTGTATTTTAGATTATTACTATTCAAGTATTATGTAATGAATAAAAGATTGTAGAGAAATAGTGTGTGTTCTAAATGCGGCTCACCAAGTTTGTATGGTGCTAGTATCCATTATATTTGACTGCAATAAATGGTATCCTGTTATCTGGGTATTTAATGCAGGTTGATGCAGACGTAAAGGCGAGGATTGGCAAAGCAAGGACAGCATTCCTTCAATTGAAGAACATATGCAACTCAAAACAACTTTCAACCAATATCAAAGTCAGAATCTTTAATACGAACGTCAAGACAGTTCTACTATACGGAGCTGAAACTTGGAGAACTACAACAACCACCATTAAGAAGATACAAGTATTTATCAATAGCTGTCTACGCAAGATACTCAACATCCATTGGCCGGATACCATCAGCAACAACTTTTTGTGGGAGAGAACAAACGAGCTTCAAACGGAAGAGGAAATTAGGAAAAGACGATGGAAATGGATAGGACATACATTACGCAAATCATCAAACTGTATCACGAGATAAGCACTAATTTGGAATCCTAAAGGGAAGCGGAAAAGAGGAAGGCCAAAGAACACATTACGTCGGGAAATAGAAACGGATATGAAAGGGATGAATAAGAACTGGGAAGAGCTGGAAAGGATTGCCCAGGACAGGGTTGGATGGAGAATGCTAGTGAGCGGCCTCTGCTCATTCACGAGGAGTAACAGACGTAAGTAATGCAGGTTAAATCTCCTAGTAGAATTATGGATTTACTCGAGATTATTCAAAAGCCTGAACAACATCAGTTATAGAGATAGTTTATTGTTAAAGATTGGTATAATCCGCAAGCGTACAGGAAGCAAGCACACAGGGAAACCAAGAGTGTGTGTGTGTGTGAGTGCTAAAAATCCATATATATTTTTGAGTGCTAATCAAGTATGGATAAATTGTTGATTATCTGTGTATTAGAACTAATGGGAGAATAGATTAGAAATTGTTGTGCAGAAATGTGCTCAATCATACTCACACAGAAAATTATATGATAAATTACAGTGAGCAAATAAATAATACAGTAGTTGAATGGGTTTATTACAAGGTCATATCATTGGTTTCTTAAATATGATAGATTATCACTTAAATGCTGTGACATAATCAATTTACTGTTCAACTTTACAGGATTTTACTATAACATGACAATTAGGCAATTTCTGTTCAAAACATAAATGAATATCAATAATATTTCTTGTTATTGAGATTTAACCTCATAAATATTGACAAATCAAACTAGAAAACTAATTTACTTGATATTAACATGAACACTAGTTTATGGTTAAGGTGTTTTGGGAATGATGGTAAATCAGTTGATTAGGTCGTGAATCTTTATCAATTGAGATGGTTGGGCCACGTGTTACGTATGCCTGAACACCGATTACCACATCGCGCAATGCCGACTAGTATTGTAGACGGTTAGAAGAAAGTTAGAGGTGGCCAAACTAAAACGTGGCATCAGTCCGTAAATTCACTAAGCTCTAGTATGAGCCATGTTGGTAGATACAGACTACTCGGTTGGGCTCCGTGTGACTATCGTAACCAATGGTTGGAGACTGTGGATGACATGGTTCAGAATCAATTACAATGGAGTAGGTGTATACACTTTCTGTCTTCCCTTAAACTATGAGATTAAAATCACTTCATATCTTTCTTTCTACTAACTAATTGTTTCTTCCTATATTATGTCGTTATATGCAATCTTTCTTTTATATATTATTACCATCATTGGCTTAACCACCCCTATGAATTTGGTGTTCATGTTGTAGTGCTAGTTAGTTATGGCAACTTGAACCAATGCATAAATGTGCCTGTTCTTACGTTGTAGCTAACTGACTGAATAACCTCATTCGCTTAGAGTTACACACACTCCGATTTGTATTACATCACACAGCATTGAGTAGAAAAACAAAATAAACAACTAACAAACACAAAGAAAACAAAAGTACACTGTATGGAATTTGTTGTATATTTTGAAATGGTAATTGATAAACAATATTTTTTTTTAAAAAAAAACAAAAGACCACTTAATAGAATATATGTGCGCAGAATACTAAAATGAGAACATTCTCATCACCGAAGCAAAATTAACAAATAATACAACAATGAACAAATACAGAATGATTAGATCTATTCCAGCAAATTAATATAACTCATCATTCAAAACGAGAAATTTCTGAAGATGAATAAAACGTAATATCAATGTTCCTATTAGATGATCATTATTATATCAATGTGATAAATGATCAAAACCAAATGTAAAACAAATATAATGTAATATGTAATGAAAAGTTTATAAAAATTGAACAAATTACAAAAATACACACATGAATATAAAATAAAAAAACATGATAAATGACATTACACCACTACACACACACACATACATACACCACAATGGTGAAATTGTTGATAGATGTATTTATAATGAAGAATGACATGAATGAAATTATCAAAAGCAACCGGTTGAAAAAGTACAAGACAAAAGTGAATTACACACAAATGTTTATCTACATAATGATGGAATATTGGTAATAATAATTTCTTAAAGAATAAACATATCTACCTGGTAGTAGTATATTCACTCACTCACTCTCTATCTCTCTTATACACACACACACACAGTACGCGAAGATAAAGAAATGACCGTTAGGAAAATTTTAAAGAAAATTCCAACAACTTCTCATGGAATATGGCATACTGTCACAGAATTTAAGAGAAGAGTGTAAAAATTGGGCACATTTTTTTTTAAAAATTAATATAACAAATGTTTTTTTATTACGATACGATTATAGGTGTTGTGTGTGTGTGCGTATGTGTTAAATTTTGCGATTCTATTTTTTTGTGTAATTCGTCAAGTATTCCTTATTTGTATCGAATAAAAATAATGAAGACGATGGTGACAATGAGAAAAAAGAGAAGAGAAGTATAACCATGAGTAAACACACACACACACACAGAGTACCACTGTGTTGTATGATAGGATTAATTAAAGATTGTGTGAAAATGAAATTGGTCATTTGAAGGCGAAATGGAGAAAGATACATAATAGCAAAAGATAACTCATATGAAATGATTCAATGAGTATTGTAAATATGTATGTGTAGAAATGAACAACAAGAATATCAACACAGATACAACTAAATTACATTATTCATTGTTATCTCCGAAAGAGATGAACAATACAAAGTTGGAAATTATAATCATAATGAATAAGTTCATGGAGAGAAACATATAGGAGAATTGTATGTTTAGAACTCTTCAATTATTTAAACATTGGTTAAGGTGGTCAAGTGTTTTCCTCTTTTTTCTAAATCAATTTATGCTGTTTGTACTGCACGATAATAAGCGTTTGGATCACGCCCATTCACAGCACAACAAAGAGTCATTGCAAATATTAAACCAATCAGCTAGATGGAGATTTTGAAAAGAGAAAAAAAAGTAAGCACGATGTGGATGTTAGTTATAATTAATTAGTTAATCAAACTGTTATAACTAAGAAAATAAAATGAAAGTGACAAACTGGACAACCCACTTTCAAGACAATGTTACTCTTAATTAGTTTTTGTATTGGTTGGGTTGAATCTTCCTATTGATGTTTAGGACTGTAATTGGTCAGTCTCTTATTGGTATATGTCCATCCTAAGCGGATCACCTTAAGTTGTGATGGCATTTGAAGCGAATGATACTGGGTTCGAGTCCTAAAGTAAACACTAACACTGGGATGCAGGTACATCCAACTGACGAGTCCCAAGTAGAACGAAACGCGTGTCCTGGATTTCACTGCTAGCCACCATCCATCTTTGCTTATTATTACTCCTAGTTTTTTATCTGTAATTATAAACAGTTGTGTTATGGGTTTCTTTTATTCATCTAATCCTAAACTATCATAATTTAATCATGAGCTCAGTATTCTGACTTTTACCCTGAATGCCTTATTTTTATTAATCATGGTATTCACTATTCTATTGTGCATCGTGGCCTATATGTGTACACAGCTGAATACCTTTTGAGTTAACACCCATGGTCTTCTTATTCGAACGTACAGTTTTTCGACCACTGTAAAGTAACCGGAGTCCGCCTAGCGGATCGTTAGTCGGTCTATTCACCAATTTACTTGTTAAGGTTATATTAAAATTTAATAACCATACCGTCAACCAAACATTAGTTACATTGTCAGCAGTCGATGCGGAGTACTTATTTGATTCGATTATTAATGAGTTTGCAGGTATCAATGGTAAATAACTATTTACTCTCATGAAGTGTCTTACATCAAAGTCACAAAACATCAGAAATACAATTTTCTACTCACTGGGATATTACAAAAAACATATTTATTATTACACAGATACACGTTTTTTTTTACATGAAACTTACCTCAATGAGGGCTATTGTAATAACCGAAATACATATGATTAGGAAATTATGCATAATATTGTCAATTCTTTCTTTACAACCCTACAGATTAAACAAAAAGAACATATCATTTGGCTGTAAATAAAATCTGAATCAATAATCATGATAATAAAATGCAATTCATTTGTCCAGTACAAGTTTAACTATACTCAGCTTCCGGACACACACTAGTTTTATGTGAGGACCACAAATACGAACACCCAGTTGGTCAGACTCAAGTACTCAAAATAAAGTATCAACTCTTGTGGTACACCGATCGAAAGCCAACTACATTAATCACTAAGTCACTTCAAACACAAACCAATTAAAAGGGAAGGATGAAAGAATGGTTAAAAATCCAAGGGTTTAATGGGGACTTGCCCATTCGTAGACACTATTAACTTAACATGTCAGAGTGTAGGCTGAGGTCATTTTAATACACCTCCTATTCAGGCAAGCACATGATATCTGAGGTGTATTTTATCTACGATAACTGAAAACTAATTAGAATAAACGTGTTGCATTATTAATAGATCAACTATTCGTGGCTAATATTTGGAAGATTTCACAAAACAAACAAACGGACAGTGACAAGTGAAAATTCTGAGTAGATTTTCCATAGTAAACCAACGACAAGTTAAGAAAAATCAAATGTCTGTTCAAAGTGGATGCATATATGAGCATACATATCCTGAGATTAGTTGTCTGTTTAACAAATACAGTTTAAGATGTGCATATGATATATATTATTAAACCATTCTACATATTGACACACATTTATAGACAACTAATGCTTACTTACCGTCTGAAAACTGAGCAAAGCGAAATCCATAGCACATTGATCATTTAAACAACAAGAAGGGACTTGAGCAATACCATAGTCTGTAGGTCCATTGTAACCACAACATTGGAACTAAACAGAAAAATTCAAGTATACATACATATTCTGATATTCTTTTAACATACACAATTCGATAAGTACATATTTTTGACAAAAAATTGCAGTGGATTGGTTAGTTACAAAGGTAACAAACTATGTGAAATGTGCTTTCTCTTCCTTTGGTAACTTCACATAATAAAATGGCAGTGTAGGAGGCAAACCAATAAGAAGTGGGAAAACAACATTTAAGTTTTAGGCAAAATTTCAAAAATGAATGAATTTTGCCTTATATGGCGTAACACGAGTAGCAGAAATACTTTTGTTTGACAATCAGAACTTTTAGAGTTATAACGAAAAATTATTTATTAGTGTTAAATATATAAAATACTTAACCAGATCACCAGGTTGGGATCTGTGAGATTATCGTAACCAAGGATTAGGGCGTTTAACTTTCATTCATTGGGTTCCAGATAAAAACCCCACCGTTTACTTCGATTTGAGCAACCGTGTATTATTTTTGGCCCTCAGACTGAATACGCCTCACATTCAAGTACCTGGGTGTTTTATCTTAGAATAATTAGCAATGGCTTAAGTGCATTCACTCTTTATTTTCCCTTACATCCTGAGTGCCGAAATCTCCTTATATTTTTTTCCGTCTGCCCCATATGGCACATGATTAACTGAGAATTTTCTTCTAGATAGATTGTGTTGGTCATTGGCTACCATGGGACTGCATCTCCTTACAATGCTTCACTGCCTTGTGGATCAGATCTTCAGGTCGAAGGCTCGGGGTGTGGCCCCCTAAGAAAACCACTTGCTTCGGTTTTGGCACCCGGGCAGTATCACAGCCCTCACATATATCAAATGAGATTTGTGTGGCGCATATGTATTTGGTGTTTCCTTGTACGAATATCTATGTGTTAAAATAAATGAAAAGTATGACAAGTAAATCAAACCTATCGACAAACCCCTAATCATAACTCAAACCAGAAACAATGCGGGAACTCCTAAAAAACAACTTGGATCCTCATAGAGGCTAGAGAAGTTTGATGTTATTTAACTTGGACAGGAAAATCTGAAGACTTTAATAGATTTACTAATTGAGTGAAACTTTCTTAAATGTTGTTCTTTTCTATAAACCATTCATTTACGATGGGATAAAATTCGTCGTGGTTGTTTTAATAATCGCCCTTCACATAGCAAAAATACTAGGTAAACAGCAGAACGTCAAATGAGCCTATATCGTCTTAAATTTACTTCATTTAATCATCAACTAAGATCCAATTTCTGTTTATTTTTATCACACTCATCTGCTTTGAACTTACTTTGGTCGATGCTGATGAAGTATTTAAATTAAACACAAAAAAGTACGACTTAAGAGTACAATTCAAAACACTAACACATCTATATTTCAGTAGTCAACACCTGAATAAATGAAACATGTCTTTGTGATTGATTTGTAAAAAGATCTAGTTTTTAGTTTAAGCTACATAGCACGTAATCATGAAAAAAGGCCTAAACAGATTAAAAATATTAAACTGCTTTTATTGCCAAGAAACTTATGCTCAACTCGAGTTCCAAATATTTCAAAGATAGGGGGAAATATATTCTTACTTGGAACGAACCTTCCCCCCTTTTTTGTTTTTTGACATAGATATACTTTTAGTAATAATACTTTAGGGATTAACCTACTACTTGAGACTGACTTAGCGTGTAAAAATGGCATGGTTCTGATTGGTGAAGACGACGTCAAATGCAGTTTTCTGAACACGTTAAGTAACAATCCAAAAATATTGGAAATGTAGAGTAGGTGAAGCAGCGTTACAACCTATGACTACCAAGTCACACACGTAGTTATGGTGATTAGTTGGGAAATTATAAGTCAAAACACATTTTTACAAGTACAAACAATACTATATATGTTAAAATGTCATGGCAATTTATTCTTAAATGTTATGAGAGGAAACAAAAATATACAATATCTTACCATAACATGGATTGCATCCATCCATCGAACTTCATTGTTGGAATTTTTCCAATCTTCAACACCTTCTTTAAGTGTTTCATGGATAATTGCACGTGCCTAGTAAGGTATTGAGTAAAAATGCACAAAGCAAAAATGCAACATTAAAGAATAAATTTGAAATATTTTCTGTGTAATAACTATACCACACAATATTACGTGTTCAGTTGTATAAATTAATAGCATGACTATCTGTGTATATAATCTATTATTCTGTGATTTTCCTAACTACTCCTCCCTAGATTTCTCAGGGATTTTACTGTGTTGTGGAGTGCTGAAGCCAATCAGTAAAGCATGTTGCGAATCTTTTGATGTCATTAAAAATGTTAGTCGATGGACAGTTGAAATCTTGGAAGCAATTGGAGAGTTTTATTTTATCAGATACATAATCTGCACCCCATTTAGTTCATTCTCCTTGCAGATCTTCTAGAAAAATGAAACGCAGATGATATAATTACACAAAAAAACACATAAACTCTACAATACCCCATCTAGTACATATATTACACAACAAACAAGTTGTAAGGCTGACTTAACCAAAAATGCATACTCTTGAAACTGTTATTTACATTCTTACTGTTTTTGCAAAGATTTCATGCCACTTTATTTTATGTATTATTGTATATATATATATATAAGACAAGTTATAGGAACTTGTCGGAATATTGTACTAAATATATATTGAACAGACCCACTATTATTACCATTCGTATTATCATTAAATTACATAATAGGATATTTCAGTAAAATATGAACGTTATTTGAAGGACAAATAGAAGTTGTGAAACAGCGAAGTGTTATTCAACTCTCATTTAGCACCTATCAGTTAATGTAACAGAGCACAATCGAGGTGAGAGGAAGCCCTTTGTTATTTAATACACAAATCTCGGTACAACAAATAATGAATGATGTGAAAGCCATTGGGATAGGATTTGTAACAGAACAACACTGAATGCTCAAGTTATCAGACAACCACTTAACAGATGGTTGTAAAACGTTAAAGATCAGACGTAAAGTGTGCACCAACAAAGTTAATCTCAACAGTTTATAACTAAACTTTAGTGCAAAAGAGAAAATGCATCATTGCCCTAAAGCTCCAAATTCGGCTTAACAAGAGAAATAATTAATCCATTTTTATCACTAGGTATACCACCACTACAATGCTATGAACACGTTTGCGCAAGATGCTGAGTAAAATCAACAACACTGAAAGAGCACTGGAACTGAAATGTACATAATGAGGTTAAGATTACAACTTGATGAGTGAAAACCGAATAACTGAGCTATTGATGTTTAGAACTTTTTGTAAAGTATATAGAGTTAAATACAAATTTAAACTTACCTGTTCTCTATGAACAAACCCAGCTACGCCGATAGCAATTTCGATGGCAAAAATAACCAATAACAGAGCAAAATAAAAGCCCAACAAACATCGGCTATAGTGATATGAGCCACAACAACCTAATATTCCCAATACAAAGCTCAGAGCCCCAATAGCAGCCAGGACGATATAAGTGTAAGCCAATATATTGTGCTGATCAGTACCTCTAACCCCGAATGTTGAAAAGTAGAAGTACAAAGCAGCGGATAAAACAATCATCCCTATGATCTGGAAGCGGAATAAAAATTCAACACAAAAATACCAAAACGTTTGCTTACTATGCAGTTATATATATGAACTAATTTTACACAAAAGAATTATTCATGTTTAAGCTAAAGTATTCAACTATACTGTTTAACAAGCTCTGCAAGTTTGCTACTCTCCAGATTCTTATGCTCCTGAAAATCTGGGCAGACCCTATAATTCACTAAGTTATTTATCTACCGAGAGAAGTTGGAAAACAATTAGCTTGTGAAATACAGATTTTCGGAGCGTCACATAACGTTAGGGTAATTTACTATCAAGAATAAGCAAGCAAAACACGGGTCTTTTTCGTAGTTTATCCTTTCCAGCTTCTGATCAGAACAGGAAAACAAAATCACTAGATGTACACTTCATTACTTTTGAAAGCACAAATTTGCCAGCAGAAAAATCAACGTTGAGATCTGACCATTCATTTTAGGTGCAGTTGTATTTAGCTGTACTGTTATACAGTTCACCTTTACGGTATGAGTAGTTTTAGCTAGTATACTTGGATTTCTTTGGTTCATTACGTTAATAGTTACAGAATGCTTAACAGCGAACTGATTCTGATGTACTAACTTATCCCTTTAGTGGTGTATTGAAGCAGTTATAGACTAAATGAACTATTTGTAAGGGAATAATTCGAGTCTATCGCATCTAGAGAAATAAATTTTAATCAACTTGTAGCAGTTTAGTTTCTCTAAGGAATGGTTATTATTCTTAGGATGACGACCAAAATATTAGTGAGCGCAAATTTTAAGGACTTTTAATATACTAAAGTTTGGTTGGAAGTAGTGGCTTTTCGCCAAACGTTATCATGGCCCACTGTAATTGAGATGGACATTTCCCACTCCTTACCTAACAGTTTATAAGTTAGATTTAGTCTCAAAGACGGCAGTAACTTGAGCAAATATCCCTTAGCATTTGTGGAATATTTTACCATAAACTCTGAGATAACTAAGAAGGTCAGTTTGAAAGAATGCTAATTAACTGTTGTTAGATGATTGGGAACTTTCAGCGAACAAACCTTTCCAGTTCCGCTTAGAACTCTATTGTGATCTGAAACCCGAAGACTCGAACTCACTAGATGCTACTGAATTTTCTCAAGAGACAACATTGAGAAAGTTTCTAATTATCAACTAATCTTGATGTGAAGTGACTTAGACTCAAATCCAGATATATAGAACACCGTTTGCATGTACATTTGAGACTTAAATTATCTCGCATAAGGCTCTGTAATTGACTTCCAATGCAACCATGATTCATAAGGTATTTTTCCTTGGGAATCCTATAAAACACTATTAATGCACTCTTGTTAAAATAAGCAATATGATTCTGGTAGATGTTTTAATGTCGTCCACTTCCAGTAGTATCCCATTCAGGCAGATGGAACTGATCCACTTAACTATTGGTTGGGTAAAAACTAGTCTTAGGAATCCAAAGGATGAGACCATAACGTATGGACAAACCAATGTGATTAAGAATATCGTGCCTTGGATTTCGGTGCAAAATCCACTTATCCATATGGTTAATATCACTTGTGAATTATAGCTGACGTCAGTTCACGATGTAGTCCCTTATGTGAATCACAATTCCACAAACTAATTTGCGACCCTTTTCAAACCTAATCAACCATCGCTCAAATGCACCCTGGGTTACAATCTCACCCAAACATCCAGTTATATCAGTACATGTAGATGTAAAACTCCCGGTGTACCATGCATATGTACGAGTATGTATGCAGAGTCCCTATTGCGCAGCCGCAAGCAGTCTAAATAGGAATTCTTCAAAACCACTATATTTATCCAGATAAGATAATTAACACCAGTACCGAACCTTTTCATCCAATGTGATATCCCCGGTGCGTGAAAAAAGTTGACATTGAAATCAGAATAAACTATAAGAGCACAATTGTGCTCTTCCTAACTTAAGGTATGTTTACAAACTTAAACACCGTGGCCACAGAGGTCATTACTCGTTTCAAATGCCCAATCTCCCTATTTCGGGGTTTTTGAGTCATTTTCCCAAAATCTCCTATAGCGGTTTCCCAGAAATAGGGAGATTTCGTGGTTCTAAATAATATCAACAAACGTTCTATTGCTTGCTATAATACACTACAAAAGCACTTACTGTAAACAGGATGTTAAATACAATCATCAGCACGCGAACACATCCAGCACAAGACTTGCACATCCTGAGGAAAAAGACTACAACGGTCAATGATCTTTCAGAATTTAAACCAAGTACGGACCCCGGGTAAATATGTTAACGATCCCGGCTCAATGTCTTATTGACAAAGAGCTAATTCAATATACAATTTTAAAACGCTAAGTTACCCACGAAATTTTAGAACCGAGTGTAAATATGAATATACATTTGACTCTGGATGAAGGTATGAGTGTGTGTACATATATGCTTGGTTGATATATCTCACCAAGAAGTTACTTATGGAAATGACATTCATGTAGTTATTGGTTTTTCATATCTCTATAAATTTTGGATTGGCTTTTCCCATACATTTTTTAACGCTTTGAAAAAGCCGATTAATGACCCAATAAACATATTTGCAAGATAGTCTGTTTTAAGTTGCTGTGGAAAATAAATTCCTGGGACAAACAATTTGTAGCGATAAATAATTCCCCAAAATCAAATAGCTCTGTAAGTTTTCTACGTTGAATGCTGACAACAGTCTTAGTGGACTCATCTAACTGAAGGCGCTTGGCCAAGCATCCGCACCAGATCACGTGTGGGAACGCCGTGCTCAACATCTGCCACAATCGCTAGCCAGATTAGTGCAAACGATCCTCGATATATTGATAGCCTATCAAATATATCTTCGATCTCCTCATTTGTCTTTTGATTTTACTTGGTGGGTGCGCTTCGTATTAGAGGGTGTTACTGGTTAAAGCGTTGTCAAACTCCGAATACCTGTGGCATCTTCAAATTCTATAATTATTTAATATTCATGCTTACCGAATTAGTTTTACCAGGTGCACCCCTATCCGAAGGCCCTTAGTAAAGCATACGCACCGATTCATGCTTGAGTACACCTTACTGCGCATCTCTTACGACAACTAGTCAACTTAGATTACATGCACTTCGACAAATCAACCATAATCCAATTACTTAATCTCATCCTTTCTTTCTCGGCTTCTGGTTTAATTGAGGTTGAGATCGTTTTATGGGAAGCGGTATCAGGTTTCAGTGTTATTGAACACTGCTTACTAGTCACGCCTGTTTTGTTCACCATTAGTTTGTGAAAATTAGGTATGGAAAATGTGATGAATCTCCTTGTTATACAAATGGTTGAATTACAAGTACAGTCTGATTATCCTGGGAGGGAAAAGCTATCCAATGCGAAATCAATAGACCTTATCAACAGGAGTCGTAACTTCAAATTTTGATCAAGATTACTATTTCTATGACCTGACACATTGACAACTGACTTATCGGACTTAGGTGTTTCTAGTATTTCGTGGTTACTTCAGATCAGTTGAATATTGTCATACGTCTTGCAGTCCCCTAATGATCGCCAACTAATAATGTACCGTTTATTTTTTCAGTGGACTCAGAAGTGCGATGGAAGAAAGACATCTGATGAACCGATAGAAATCGAGATCATTTTGGTTTCTGCGCGAAATTAGTAGCTGACAGCCAAAAGAATAATCAGTCAAAACGTAAGATGGGAATCTCACGGATCCAGAAGCATAAAAGCATCATTCAATACAAAGAAGGAGGGGATCACAATGAATATTATCCAATGTTATGCACCCAACAACAATAGCAATAACGACATTAAAGATCAGTTCTGTAGGAGGCTGCAGTCAATCAAAGCGAAGTGCTCAAGAAAAGATCTCACAACATCGGATATGATGTTGAAGATGCCATAGCTATTGGGAGTTTGACAACACTTTAACCAGTAACACCTTCTAATGTGAAGCGTACCCACCAAGTGAAATCAAAAGACAGAAGCGAGGAGGTTCGAAGATAAATTTGATAGGCTATCAATATATCGAGGGTCGTCTGATCTAACCTGGCTAGCGATTGCAGTAGATGTTGAGCACGGCGTTCCCACACGTGATCTGGTGCGGATGCATGACCGAGCGCCTTCAGCTAGATGAGTCAATTAAAACTAATGTGGTCAGCATCCAATGTCGAAAACTTACAGAGCTATTTATTTTGGGGATTTATTTACCGCTACAGATCACTTTCCCCCTAGTGGGGTTGTGATGACCCTAAGACGTGGCCAGCCAGAAGTTCAAACCCGACGAGTATGTCATTGGTAAACACTCTTCTGATAGCTTGCTAGATTTAGCAGCGTCTAATCGTCTTTCCTTACAATAAGGGACCAAGAAGTACAATATAGTAAAAAACGGGAAAGTACAATGAAAATTTCGGTTTCTCGTAAACTTCATCGTTCTTTTCCAGCCATCGCGGAAAAGAAAAATAGTATGTAAATGGATGTCGAAATACACTCGTACGCGCGTAAAAACACAAAGCGGGCTAAAAAATGGAAAATAAACTCATGCTCATGTAATAGCGTAAAAAAGGATTTTTATGATATGGTCTGTTTTATTTTTTTGCAATAAAAAATAAAAATATATAAGCATATCAAATTTGGCTTTTTTTAAATTAATACAGTATAAGGGAAAATCAAGATGACATAAAATGCATCTTACGTGCAGTGATCGTTCAGATGCTCTGGAAATCTTACTCTTCTTCCAGAACGCGTTGTCTTAAGTCTATTTTCTGATAGCGCCGAAGTGTCATCGCGTGTGTTGACTGTCGATTGAGGTATTATAAGTGCAGGATTTGTGTCGTGCGATTGTACTGAAGAAAAATCGACGTGAACGGGATTTCCTTCTAAATACGCTGCTTTGAGGCGATTGATGCTGATGCTATCGTTGATTCTGTCTTTATCGATTATATAGTACTTAGATTCGCGTTAAAGAACTTTGAAAAGTCCTTTGTACGCTGGCTCGAGAGGTCGTCGATGCGAGTCTCGACGTACGAAGACGTGTGTACTATGTCGTGAGTCAGGTTGAACGAAAATATCAGTTGATTGCGGTCAAGTGGGAACAGGTTTAACTAAACGCATTGCATTTGTAAGCCTGTTCATGTAGGTGATTAGATCCCTGTTCATCGAAGAGGATGAAAGATCGACGAATTCTCTTGGAAGTCGAAGGGTCGTACAGTAAACGAGTTGAGACACAGTTTATCCAATGTCAGCTTTCATTGCATTGCGAATACCTGTTAAGACGAGTGGAAGAGCGTAAGTCCACTGAGAAATGTTTGAGGCTGATAGTGACGCTTTTATTTGTCGATGAAAACGTTCTACTAACCCGTTTGCTTGTGAGTGGTAGGCCGTCGTTCAGAAGCGAGTGATTACTAATTTTGAGGTCAGACAACAGAAAAGTTCAGATTCGAACTGGCGTCTACTATCTGGCGCGGGCCACTGTTTCAGCAGTAATGTTCTTGATGGGTACTGCTTCTGGTCATCGTGTAAAACGGTCTACGCAGGTTAAACGATGAGAATATCCATTTGAATGTGGAGAAGAACTCACCAAGTCCAAATGAACGTAGTCGAAGCGAGCATCCGGAGTTTAAAACGAGCCTAAGGGATATTTGTTATGTCTAATAACCTTAGATTTCTGACAGCTTACACAGGAGCGTGCCTACTCCCTCACGTTTTTATTCATACCGGGCCAGCAAAACTGTTCAGCTATAAGCTTGATGGTTGCACGGACACCTGGATGAGAAAGTCTGTGCAACGTAATGAGGACGTTGAGTCGATAACGTTTCGGCACGATTGGACGATCCCTGCCTGTAGATGTGTCACAGTAAGATTTCCTTATCTGTTCTCATCTGTTTAATGCGCATTTTAAGGGTTGTTAACAATCAGTGTCTTCTTTTTGAAGTTGGGCGAGTTTTTAAAGGTCGATTCCTTGGAAACTGTCCAAGGAAGTTAGTAGAGATAAGGCGTCTGCAACTACATTGTTTGCTCCAGAAATGTATTGAATGTCTGAAGTAAACTGCGAAATGTAGTCCAGATGTCAAGACTCACAAGGTGAGTACTTGTCTGAAGATGAGCTTAAAGAGAAAGTAAGAGGTTTATGGTCAGTGAAAAGGGTGAATTCTCTACCTTCGATAGAGTGTTGAAAATGCCGTACAGCACAATACATAGCTAGGAGTTTCCTAGCGAATGTGCTGTACCTTGATTCAGTGTCTAGCAACCGTCTAGACAAAAAATGCCAAAGGTTGCCAGGAGTGGTTAACCCATCGTTATAAGACTCATCCGATTGCTGAGTTGGATGTGTCTACTGCGATACTAATGGGTGCTTCAGTGTCCTGATGAGCAAGCATGGTTGCTTGAGCGATCAGTTCCTTAATCGTGAAGAATGCTTTTCGCGCGGTGTCATCCAGATTGATGGATTTCGCATGTCTACGAAGTTGGTCGGTAAGGGGTTTCATGAGGGACGCGCATTTCGGTATGAACGGTCTACAAAAACTCACCAGGCTGTTAAACGTGCTCAATTGCTTGATGGCGGTCGGTTCTGGGTAATCCAGAATGGCCGCCACTTTTGTTCTAAGGGGTCGGATACCTTGCGCATCGATAGTGTGTCCTAGGAAATCTAAGGAGTCGGTTCCGATTTGGCATTTCTGAATGTTTACAGTAATGCCATGTTTTTTTAGTCAGTCGAAAACAAGGTCCAGATGCTGGAGATGCGATTCTCTGTCGGGACTTTTTATTAGGTAGTCATCAACATATACATGTACGAAGTTGAGGCCTCGAGAAACGTCGTCTATGAAGCTTTGGAAGATTTGTGCCGCGTTTCTTAGACCGAAAGGCATTCGCGAAAATTCATAGAGTCCAAAGGGGGTTATAATAGCGGTTTTTGGAATATCGTCAGCGGCCATAGGAACTTGGTTATACGCTTTAACCAAGTCGATTTTGGAAAAGACAGTTGTACCTTTCAATATAGCTGTCAAATCGTGAATGTGAGACAACGGGTAACGATAGGGAATGGTTTTTGGATTCAATCGCCGATAGTCATTAGTTGGACGCCAATCGTTGCTGCCCTTTTTAAGGACCATGTGCAACGGAGATGCCCATGGGCTATTTGACGGTCGTATGATTCCTAAGTTTATCATATGGTCGAATTCGTTTTTCGCCAACCTTAACTTTTCGGGGGCCAGTCGGCGTGCTTTCGCGAAGACAGGTGGTCCTGTAGTCGTGATGTGATGTGTAACGTTGCTGGTTACACACGGAAACCTCGGTTGCGATTGGTGAATACCAGAATACTTATCGAGTAGTGGTTGATAGAATGGGTCTATAGTGTGCTTAATGGTGACTGGAGATGACCTGTAACCAGGAAAAGAAGTTATTCAAACAGATAAATTAGTGTTTCCGTCTACTAGCCTCCGTTTGCGTGTATCGATAATTAATTTGTGGTGCTATAGAATGTCCATACCAATGATTGGCATAGAAACATCTGCAACAACAAAGATCCAGTGTATGGGTTTGCTTAAACCCACGTTTAGACAAACGTACCTTTTGCCATACGTAGCAATAGGCTTTCCGTTTTCGCCTGTAGATTTAAAACTGATTCGTGAAGCCGGTCGTTAGAATTCTCTGGGAGAACGCTAACTTCTGCGCCAGTATCGACGAGGTAGTGAACTATCGTTATCACATCTGTGATGTATAACAGACGGCTATGTTCGCTGGCTACGGTTGCCGTTAACCCGTGCCGGCTTGGAAGTTTCCCTAGTCGTTTTTCGTGTCGATCAATTTTGAGTTGGGAAAATTGCAGGGTTTTCTGCAATTTCTGGAAAACTTTCCATACTGGTTATGACACCAGCACCAATCGGGGTTATCCGTCTCTCGAGGTCTGGAGACAGATCGCCTACGTGAAGTGCTTCTTCGCGGTGTGTATGACCGTTAACGGTCGTTACGAAGTCGGAGATAACGCGTAAATGTATGATATAACTCTGTTATGTCATTCTGGGTCTTTTGAGGCTTTTCTTTTTCTGAAAAAACCTCGAAATTAGAAGATTTAGTGATTTCGAAGTTACGGTCGACAGATGCAGCCAGATCGTCTGCGGCGTTGTTTCGAAAGGAGACCAGCACAGCTTGCACCTTTTGAGGAATCTTGGATAAGAAATGCTGTTTGAACAGGCCATCATCGAAGGTTCTTTGGCCGATAACTTCTCTCATTCTTTGCAACATGTCAGTAGCAGAACCGTGCTGCAGATCGATGTTGTTAAGGAGTTGGTCTCACCTTTGTCTATCGGTTAGATCTCTGCGTTTAAGGATGGATCGTTTAAGAGTTTCGTAGGGTTCCGAAACATCACTAGTAGACATACGTGTTGTTACGCACCTGTTGAATTTGAGTGGTAGTGCCTTGACTACTGCGAGGAATTGTGCAAGTGTGTCGTCCACGCCGTACTCACAGAAGTCGGCTTCTGCATAGCAGAGCCAGGCTTCGATGTTGTCTGGCCAGAAGGGCATTAGTTGGAACGAAGGTGGGGACATAGCCTTCAACTTAAATAACTAAGGTGTCTGTTCAGTCATGGTGAAATATCAAGTACGAGGATGAACGAGTGGGAAAAAATATATATCCAAAAACACGGGAAAAAATATGACAATGCATAAAAAATTAAAATAAGGCAATGATATATAAAATTCCAAAACGGAACAGACTCACAGTTTGCAATTTGGTGTACCAGATCACGTTGGGCTCACCAATGAAGATGCCATAGATATTGGGATTTTGACAACACTTTAACCAGTAACACCTTCTTATGTGAAGCGTACCCACCAAGTGAAATCAAAAGACAGAAGCGAGGAAGTTCGAAGATATATTTGATAGGCTATCAATATATCGAGGGTCGTCTGATCTAACCTGGCTAGCGATTGCAGTAGATGTTGAGCACGGCATTCCCACACGTGATCTGGTGCGGATGCATGACCGAGCGCCTTCAGCTAGACGAGTCAATTAAAACTAATGTGGTCAGCATCCAATGTCGAAAACTTACAGAGCTATTTATTTTTGGGATTTATTTACCGCTACAATATCATAGAACGACACGGACTGGGAGAAAGAAACGAAAATGGTGAAAGATTTGCAAATCTATGTGCATTCAACAAGTTGGTCACAGGCGGCACAATATTTCTACACAAATGTATACACAAAGCTACATGGATCTCACCGGACCACACCACGGAGAACCAGATAGATCATATTTGCATAAATGAAAAGTTGCGAAGGACAATGGAAGATGTAAGAACCAGGAGAGGAGCTAACATAGCTTCAGATCACCACCTGGCTGTGGCCAATTTAAAACTGAAGCTAAAGAATAGCTGGAAAACGGGGGGAACAGCATTACAAAGGTTCAATACTGCCTTCCTTCGAGATTCTAACAAATTCAACGAATTTAAGATAGCTCACAATAACAGGTTTCAAGCCCTACAGGATCTACTGAATGAAGAAAACACTACGGAGGATAAATGGAAAGGTAACAAAGAGGCATTAAATTAAGCGTGTCAGGAGGTCCTGAGCCTCAAGAAGCATCATCACAACGAATGGATCTCTACAGAAACACGTGACAAAATTAAAGAAAGGAAGAACAAGAAGACAGCAATTAACAACATCCAAACACGAGCAGAGAAAGTCCAAACACAGGCTGAGTACATAGAAGTAAACAAGCAAGTGAAGAAGAGCATTAAAACCGACAAGCAGAAATACGTGGAAGAACTAGCAACGACGGCGGAGAAAGCTGCAACAGAAGGAATTATAAGACAACTATATGACACAACGAAGAAACTAGCAGGGAGATATAGTAAATCAGAGAGACTGGCCAAGGACAGATAAGGCAGGCCTATCCCTGAAATTTAAAAGCAGAGGAATAGATGGGTAGAGTACTTTGAGGAACTCTTGAATAGACCAGCTCCAATGAATCCACCGGACATCAATGCAGCACACAGATCTTCCTATAGATGTCAATCCATTAACGTCGGGAGAAATCAGAATGGCCATCAGACAAACAAAGAGCTGGAAAGCAGCAGGACCTGACAATATACCAGGTGAAGCACTGAAGTCAGACATCGAAGTAACTACAAGCATGCTTCATCTTCTCTTCAAGAAGATTTGGGGGGAGGAACACGTTCCAATGAACTGGAAAGAGGGACACCTCATCAAGATTCCAAAGAAAGGAGATCTGAGCAAGTGTGAAAACTACACAGGTATTACACTACTGTCAATACCAGGTAAAGTCTTCAACAGAGTGTTACTGAACAGGATGAAAGACGCAGTAGACTCTCAACTTCGAGATCAACAAGCTGGATTCCGTAGGGACCGGTCGTGCACAGACCAGATTGTGACACTACAGATCATCGTCCAACAATCAATTGAGTGGAACTCGTCATTTTACATCAACTTCATTGATTATGAGAAGGCATTTTACAGTGTAGATAGAAGAAAATTATGGAAAGTTCTTTTACACTACGGAGTTCCTGAAAAGATTTCTAATATTATCCGGAACTCATACGATGGACTACAGTGCAAAGTAGTGCATGGAGGACAGCTGACAGATGTATTACAAGTAAGGACAGGAATAAGACAAGGCCGTCTACTCTCTCCCTTCCTCTTTCTTCTGTTGGTCGACTGGATTATAAAGACCTTGACATGTGAGACAAAACACGGCATACAATGGATAGCTAGGAATCAGTTAGACTACTTGAACTTTGCAGATGACCTAGCCGTCCTATTCAATACGCACGAATAAATGAATCATTAGGCCTCAACGTACACAAGGGGAAAACCAAGATCCTCAAGTACAACATAGAGGACAGCAATCCAATCACACTTGATGGGGAAACCCTGGAAGATTTAGAATCCTTCATATACTTGGGAAGCATCGTCGATAAAAAAGGAGGTTCAGATGCAGACGTAAAGGCGATGATGATAATAATAATTTATTCTTAAATAACAGTTTCTTACATCAAGCATGCAAGTTCACAGGCGAGATCAAATTGTTACAAATGATACAATTTTCACTGTAGTGAATTAACCCGCTGGGTTGATATTTTATAAGATATGAATGTAGATGGTTTTAGTCAGTATCAAAGTTGGCACGCTTTATGAAAGTTGCGTTGTGACGAGCAACTGACGGTCGAGAATAGATCCATAGATGTTGGGGGCTTCTAGAAACCGCAACCTTATATCCCTTTGGAATATCTGAGTCTTTAATGATGGTGTAGGACGAAGTCACTCGTTTCATACCTGTTTTCAGTAGCATATCGCGAAGGGGCTGAAAAAGAGCGCTGGAAAAAGAAAGGACGAAAAGCAGAGCAGACAATATTCATGAAAACATAGTTAAGGTATGACTGCTCAGTCTAATTCTCATTTATTAAAGTATTTATTGAGCAAGAGCATTCTAATAGGTTAAAGATAATAAGTGTTAACAAGGTATGAGTGGATAAACAATTGACAAATGGAAGTGGTTCAGAAAGAAGCTGAGAGTATGGGATTATGTGTAGTGCTAGAAACAGTATTATGATACACAAATGGCTGTCTCCTTTTTTTGTCGAATCTATTGGAGCTCTCCTTTTAAAATTTTATACGGTCCTGAGTAGGCTTCGTTTTTAGCGAATTGTTTAGTTCGCTTGTAATAGGATTACTCGGTAGGATATGAAACCATTTCGACGTTCTAAACACGATTTATTAAGGTATTTTGCATAATAAATCAGCATCATTACCTTTAGTTTGTGACGTTCTACTATATCATATCGAACCGTAATCAACAAAATCTTCTACCCTACAGACATAGATGGATTGAAATTATCTCCCTACCATCATGTGTGCTGGTCAGTAACGCAAAGCAGTGGAAAAGCAATGGCCGTATACCAACAATTCAATAATATATGGAACTCAAAACAGCTGTCTGTTAACCAATATCAGAGTCATAATCTTCAATGCGAACGTCAAGACAGTTCTAATGTATCGAGAAGAAACAAGAATAAATAATACAACCAACATCGCGAAGGTACAGATATTTATAAATAGTTGTGAAGGCAAGATCCTCAACATCAAAAGAACTGACACAATCACCAACAGCAATCGGTGGGAAATAACAAAACAAAAAGACCTCAACAGGAAAGGAGACGAACACGATGGAAATGGAGAGCAGACTCTGACCGTCGATCCGACCGGCACTTGTGTATCGGGTGTTGTTGACCGGTGGTGTGTTGAGTGTTTATTATTGGTGATGTGGTTGTTGGTTGTGATGTTGGCGAAAACCTATTGCCCCCAGGGAGGATCGGACTCCCGACCCCTGGTTTACGAGACCAGTGCTCTGCCACTGAGCTATAGGGGCGCGCCGCCTTCTCCTCAAACAACACTACCACACCACCGCAAAACAATAACACATTACACACTACACCAACACACTACATTCTCGACTCTCACACTCATTCATCAACACATCGATCCCACAACAAACATACCCATAACATTCAAACACGATTTCTCGTCATCCACATATCAACACTTACTCACTGAAAAATAAATGCACTAAACATCACTCAATCAATTCACCCGTCGAACAAACAAACTGACAATCAAACAACAATCCAATCACTTGGTCAATCAAACTGTCCGTTCATCCATCTATCCATAAAAACTGTATAGCTGTCTACGGAACTACAAACCGGTCACCAAAACCGATACAGAAGTGCAAGTCGAATGGATGGTCAGAACGCTCAATCACCGCACACTCGACATCGAGTCACATGTTCCAACAAAATATGTATTGCGTGAATTGGGACAAACCAGGGGATAGCCGCTTCAAAAATCCACAACATTGCCAACTCATACACATTCACACAAAAACACGTATGCAGAATCGAGTACAACTATACTTGCACATGTGGTGTGTGATGTGCTGGTCGGATCGACGGTCAGAGCGCTCCATCATCGCACACTCGCCATCGAGTCACATTTTCCGACCACATATGTACTGCGTGTATTGGGACAGACCAGCGGTTAGCCGCTTCAACAATCAACCTAGTGCTACCCGATTAACTCTCTATCACCCATGTTCAGTCTTGTCGATGGAAGTGGAGTGACACGCTATACAGTTGAAGCACTCACTGTCTCCGACTCCAATTCCGACTGCGACTGTGACCAGTGTCAAACACACACCCACACAATCACATTCACATCATTTGACGCGTGACTGTGCTACTGCTTACGCCGACTTGCATGTCGGTGGTCAGTCGGTTGCGATTGATTGTCGTCCAAAGAAACTCGAGGTAGTCTGGATGTGGTCAGCGTCTGACAGTTTGTCAGCAACGACCGTTATTGTGTCGATCGGTCACGGATGGATGACAACGATACGCGATGAATGACAGTGGGTTGTACTCCACAGATGAGATCCGATGCGAACCACTTCGCTGACCACGAGTCAGGGACGTGTCTCCTATACGACAGACACAACTACTCATCACCACACTGTCGAAAGCTTGTTCCACCGAAACACACAACTATACATTCTCACTCCACAACATTGCCAACTCACACACATTCACACACAAACACGTATGCAGAATCGAGTGCAACTTTACTTGCACATGTGGTGTGTGATGTGCAGGTGTGTATGTGTGTGTGTTCACACTGGAAGACCAGTATACATGAGGGCATACTGGTTGATTCGTTGGACTGCTAACAGGCGACTCACCAGTCCGGTCAGACGGATAATCAATCAGTCAGTCAACCAGCCATTCACGTCACTCAACAAATACAGACTCATCTCTATGTGGTGACCCACGTGCTGATAGCTGAGTACGTTGTGCATTAAACGATCGACTGTCGAGTTCACGAGCATTCACAGATGGCTAGACGCTTCCATTTCGGATGACAATCGATGTGTTCGAGATAGTGAGATGTGGTACAATACAGTGTGATGAGTCGATTGCAACTGTCACCAACCTGTGGTTGTTCATCGACCTCTCGATTCAATCTCTCAACAATCCACATGTGAATAGATGCGATCATTCTGGCTGATACAGGCCCCACGGTAGGCCACTTCCACAATCACTCGTCGCTCACCATTGGCCACATCCAGTAGTTGATTGAACGGTAGCGGTTTAACTCATCTCATTGTGATTACGCAAGCGTAATTGATAGACAGGTAGAAGGGTGGATAGACAGATCGATAGAAAGATAGATAGATAGATCGCGCGCGAGAGAGAGTGGGAGGGAGAGATAGGTATTTAGGTAGGTAGATCGCTATACAGGTAGATGGATAGATGGATGAACGGACAGTTTGATTGACTAAGTGATTGGATTGTTGTTTGATTGTCAGTTTGTTTGTTCGACGGGTGAATTGATTGAGTGATGTTTAGTGCATTTATTTGTCAGTGAGTAAGTGTTGATATGTGGATGACGAGAAATCGTGTTTGAATGTTATGGGTATGTTTGTTGTGGGATCGATGTGTTGATGAATGAGTGTGAGAGTCGAGAATGTAGTGTGTTGGTGTAGTGTGTAATGTGTTATTGTTTTGCGGTGGTGTGGTAGTGTTGTTTGAGGAGAAGGCGGCGCGCCCCTATAGCTCAGTGGCAGAGCACTGGTCTCGTAAACCAGGGGTCGGGAGTTCGATCCTCCCTGGGGGCAATAGGTTTTCGCCAACATCACAACCAACAACCACATCACCAATAATAAACACTCAACACACCACCGGTCAACAACACCCGATACACAAGTGCCGGTCGGATCGACGGTCAGAGCGCTCCATCATCGCACACTCGCCATCGAGTCACATTTTCCGACCACATATGTACTGCGTGTATTGGGACAGACCAGCGGTTAGCCGCTTCAACAATCAACCTAGTGCTACCCGATTAACTCTCTATCACCCATGTTCAGTCTTGTCGATGGAAGTGGAGTGACACGCTATACAGTTGAAGCACTCACTGTCTCCGACTCCAATTCCGACTGCGACTGTGACCAGTGTCAAACACACACCCACACAATCACATTCACATCATTTGACGCGTGACTGTGCTACTGCTTACGCCGACTTGCATGTCGGTGGTCAGTCGGTTGCGATTGATTGTCGTCCAAAGAAACTCGAGGTAGTCTGGATGTGGTCAGCGTCTGACAGTTTGTCAGCAACGACCGTTATTGTGTCGATCGGTCACGGATGGATGACAACGATACGCGATGAATGACAGTGGGTTGTACTCCACAGATGAGATCCGATGCGAACCACTTCGCTGACCACGAGTCAGGGACGTGTCTCCTATACGACAGACACAACTACTCATCACCACACTGTCGAAAGCTTGTTCCACCGAAAACACACAACTATACATTCTCACTCCACAACATTGCCAACTCACACACATTCACACACAAACACGTATGCAGAATCGAGTGCAACTTTACTTGCACATGTGGTGTGTGATGTGCAGGTGTGTATGTGTGTGTGTTCACACTGGAAGACCAGTATACATGAGGGCATACTGGTTGATTCGTTGGACTGCTAACAGGCGACTCACCAGTCCGGTCAGACGGATAATCAATCAGTCAGTCAACCAGCCATTCACGTCACTCAACAAATACAGACTCATCTCTATGTGGTGACCCACGTGCTGATAGCTGAGTACGTTGTGCATTAAACGATCGACTGTCGAGTTCACGAGCATTCACAGATGGCTAGACGCTTCCATTTCGGATGACAATCGATGTGTTCGAGATAGTGAGATGTGGTACAATACAGTGTGATGAGTCGATTGCAACTGTCACCAACCTGTGGTTGTTCATCGACCTCTCGATTCAATCTCTCAACAATCCACATGTGAATAGATGCGATCATTCTGGCTGATACAGGCCCCACGGTAGGCCACTTCCACAATCACTCGTCGCTCACCATTGGCCACATCCAGTAGTTGATTGAACGGTAGCGGTTTAACTCATCTCATTGTGATTACGCAAGCGTAATTGATAGACAGGTAGAAGGGTGGATAGACAGATCGATAGAAAGATAGATAGATAGATCGCGCGCGAGAGAGAGTGGGAGGGAGAGATAGGTATTTAGGTAGGTAGATCGCTGTACAGGTAGATGGATAGATGGATGAACGGACAGTTTGATTGACTAAGTGATTGGATTGTTGTTTGATTGTCAGTTTGTTTGTTCGACGGGTGAATTGATTGAGTGATGTTTAGTGCATTTATTTGTCAGTGAGTAAGTGTTGATATGTGGATGACGAGAAATCGTGTTTGAATATTATGGGTATGTTTGTTGTGGGATCGATGTGTTGATGAATGATTGTGAGAGTCGAGAATCTGGTGTGTTGGTGTAGTGTGTAATGTGTTATTGTTTTGCGGTGGTGTGGTAGTGTTGTTTGAGGAGAAGACGGCGCGCCCCTATAGCTCAGTGGCAGAGCACTGGTCTCGTAAACCAGGGGTCGGGAGTTCGATCCTCCCTGGGGGCAATAGGTTTTCGCCCACATCACAACCAACAACCACATCACCAATAATAAACACTCAACACACCACCGGTCACCAACACCCGATACACAAGTGCCGGTCGGATCGACGGTCAGAGCGCTCCATCATCGCACACTCGCCATCGAGTCACAGTTTCCGACCACATGTGTACTGCGTGTATTGGGACAGACCAGCGGTTAGCCGCTTCAACAATCAACCTAGTGCTACCCGATTAACTCTCTATCACCCATGTGCAGTCTTGTCGATGGAAGTGGAGTGACACGCTATACAGTTGAAGCACTCACTGTCTCCGACTCCAATTCCGACTGCGACTGTGACCAGTGTCAAACACACACCCACACAATCACATTCACATCATTTGACGCGTGACTGTGCTACTGCTTACGCCGACTTGCATGTCGGTGGTCAGTCGGTTGCGATTGATTGTCGTCCAAAGAAACTCGAGGTAGTCTGGATGTGGTCAGCGTCTGACAGTTTGTCAGCAACGACCGTTATTGTGTCGATCGGTCACGGATGGATGACAACGATACGCGATGAATGACAGTGGGTTGTACTCCACAGATGAGATCCGATGCGAACCACTTCGCTGACCACGAGTCAGGGACGTGTCTCCTATACGACAGACACAACTACTCATCACCACACTGTCGAAAGCTTGTTCCACCGAAAACACACAACTATACATTCTCACTCCACAACATTGCCAACTCACACACATTCACACACAAACACGTATGCAGAATCGAGTGCAACTTTACTTGCACATGTGGTGTGTGATGTGCAGGTGTGTATGTGTGTGTGTTCACACTGGAAGACCAGTATACATGAGGGCATACTGGTTGATTCGTTGGACTGCTAACAGGCGACTCACCAGTCCGGTCAGACGGATAATCAATCAGTCAGTCAACCAGCCATTCACGTCACTCAACAAATACAGACTCATCTCTATGTGGTGACCCACGTGCTGATAGCTGAGTACGTTGTGCATTAAACGATCGACTGTCGAGTTCACGAGCATTCACAGATGGCTAGACGCTTCCATTTCGGATGACAATCGATGTGTTCGAGATAGTGAGATGTGGTACAATACAGTGTGATGAGTCGATTGCAACTGTCACCAACCTGTGGTTGTTCATCGACCTCTCGATTCAATCTCTCAACAATCCACATGTGAATAGATGCGATCATTCTGGCTGATACAGGCCCCACGGTAGGCCACTTCCACAATCACTCGTCGCTCACCATTGGCCACATCCAGTAGTTGATTGAACGGTAGCGGTTTAACTCATCTCATTGTGATTACGCAAGCGTAATTGATAGACAGGTAGAAGGGTGGATAGACAGATCGATAGAAAGATAGATAGATAGATCGCGCGCGAGAGAGAGTGGGAGGGAGAGATAGGTATTTAGGTAGGTAGATCGCTATACAGGTAGATGGATAGATGGATGAACGGACAGTTTGATTGACTAAGTGATTGGATTGTTGTTTGATTGTCAGTTTGTTTGTTCGACGGGTGAATTGATTGAGTGATGTTTAGTGCATTTATTTGTCAGTGAGTAAGTGTTGATATGTGGATGACGAGAAATCGTGTTTGAATGTTATGGGTATGTTTGTTGTGGGATCGATGTGTTGATGAATGAGTGTGAGAGTCGAGAATGTAGTGTGTTGGTGTAGTGTGTAATGTGTTATTGTTTTGCGGTGGTGTGGTAGTGTTGTTTGAGGAGAAGGCGGCGCGCCCCTATAGCTCAGTGGCAGAGCACTGGTCTCGTAAACCAGGGGTCGGGAGTCCGATCCTCCCTGGGGGCAATAGGTTTTCGCCAACATCACAACCAACAACCACATCACCAATAATAAACACTCAACACACCACCGGTCAACAACACCCGATACACAAGTGCCGGTCGGATCGACGGTCAGAGCGCTCCATCATCGCACACTCGCCATCGAGTCACATTTTCCGACCACATATGTACTGCGTGTATTGGGACAGACCAGCGGTTAGCCGCTTCAACAATCAACCTAGTGCTACCCGATTAACTCTCTATCACCCATGTTCAGTCTTGTCGATGGAAGTGGAGTGACACGCTATACAGTTGAAGCACTCACTGTCTCCGACTCCAATTCCGACTGCGACTGTGACCAGTGTCAAACACACACCCACACAATCACATTCACATCATTTGATGCGCGACTTTGCCTTTGCTAACCCCCAACTTTCTTTTTGTATTAGTGTGTGCTTTTCATTTTCTTCTCTGATCAACTGTGACGTCCTATTGTTTTTAAACATCATGTTGTTACATGACGATTTTTAATCTTTTCATGTTGTTTTACATCTTTTTCGACTGAGGTTTTCGAGCTACATTTTGCTTATGCCTTATCACGGAATAGCACGCGGCCGAATTCTAACTGGTTTTTGAGATGTTTGGAAGATTGTTTGTGGCGGCCAAACCGAAACGTGGCATCAGTGATTAACGTCACTAACTCCCATTCTTTGTTATGTTGATAAATGCAGGCTACTCGTTTGGGGTCCGCGTGACCATCGTAATTAATGGTTGAACACTCTGAATCACATCGCTCAGAATCGATCAAATCACTTCAGTGTATACACTCCTTGATTTCCCTTAAACGTTGAGATTAAAATCGTTTCATCTCTTTCTTCCTGTATCATATCCTTATATGCAATCTTTCTTTTATATATTACCACCTCTAAATTAATCAGTTCTATGAATTTGGTGTTCATCTTGCTGTGCTAATAAGGTATGGCAACTTGGATCGTTGCATATATATGTCTGGTTCTTTGTTGTAAGTGATTGACAGTTGAAGTGTATTTTTTTCTTTACTCATTCATTATTTCTGAATATTGATTTCGTAAGATCGTTCCTTTTTTCAGATCACAAAATGATCAAGATCATTTCTTGATTATTTGATTCGTTTGGCTTGATCTTGTATAAATGTTATTTCCTATTTTATGATGTGATTTGGTCTATTTTGCTGGTATATACAACCAGTATGTTTGAAATAAATGATTCACATCATGGAAACTGGTATTGATGTTCTGAACTTAACTAGTAGTGTTAGGTGGATAAAGGATCAATATTAACTCTAGACTACTCATACCAATCGAACTAAGATCGTATTTGAATTAGCGAATAAATCACGTGTTAATGAGCTGGGCTAAAATTCACAACACATTATTTTAATGAATGAATTCATTATAAATGATAATCATTTAAGGAATCATGTTTATGAAGATCTCGATCTTTTGAAGTATTTCAATACATATGATTCAATGTATTCGTAATGAAATGATTTGGTTGAGTTAATCTTGAATAAATAAAAGGAGAATAGAAAAACATCCTTGTTGATCCTCATTTCAACAAGTCAGTTTTATTCCTATAATGATACAATGGAGATCGTTTTACTTATCGATTTTAATCGGTTTAAGTAGTTCATCAATAGTGTCTTTCATTTATTTATTTATTCTAACACATAGATATTGGTACAAGGAGGCACCAAATACATATGCGCTACACAAATATAATTTGGTATGTGTGAGGGCTGTGTTACTGCACGGGTGCCCAAACCGAACCAGGTGGTTTTCTTAGTGAGGGCCACACCCCGAGCCTTCGACCTGAAGATCTGATCCACAAGGCAGTGAACCAACATCAGGAGATGTATTCCCATGGTAGTCGGTGACCAAAAATTGGTTCATACGCCATTTGTTCCTTCAGGATACTGGAGTCAGCCCATGTGCACCATTGGTTTGGGATCCGGTTAAAGCCGGTTCCGGACATTCGCTTTTCGTCCTCTCATTTTCGTATACAACACCCCGCCACGAGAAGGTAGTGAGTAGGACTTCCTTGGCAGGGGCTATATACGCGTGGCCATGTGAGAGCATTTGGAGAAGGAGAGCGGACTCTCTCAACCCTCGGCCGTACCAGTGCATTTGGGGGCAATAGTGTCTTTAATATTAACTTATTTGTAAAATTACAGTATAGGATAAACCTTAAACTATCATGAGGGATATTTGGTTAGTATTTAACCAATCAGAAAACAACTTCCATAAATGGATAGTTACGTAAAGAAAAACAAAGTAAATTATTTGAGAGATTCAGAATACTCCTCGAAAAAAGCCGAAAAAGGCTCTGAAAACATTGAGAAACATCTTATCCAATCAGCATTCAGTAGAAGTTTTGCCAGAAACATCTAGAAAGTGAAAAGTCACATGTCGAGCTTCTAATTGGATGATTAACTATGCTGCTACTATGTTTAGTAGCGTTCCAGATTTTTCCGGAACCCCAAGGTAATCTAAAATACTGTAAAAACCCTAGATTATCTGTAGATAAACGAACCCTAGAGTAAAGCGTTTTCTTCCGTAATCCGAACTTTTTCTCTCATGTTCAAGACGCTGGGTAAATGTAGCCTGGCGGTTAATAGAAGAGCTTAGGAATAGAACCTAGCGCAAAAGCCTAAAAGTTTTGTTTTCAATTCGGTTTGTTTCAACAATAAAATATATTATCCGTACAGAATTGTAGAGATTATTGAATTTTGATAGAGATTATAGATTGATCAATATTAGACCACCATTAAAAATCTGGAACCACTGAACTTCCGTTTCATCATCGTATGAGGCTATTATGAAACTCCTCAGTAGTGCTCATCCCTAACCTCACATGTACCTTCGCTTCCGCACTCTAACCCTTATCATCTATACCATTGAGCAGACATCCAACGGTGTTTATGTCTAACTTCCACTAATCCATGATATCATGCAATCATCTCTCATTGTCTTGGTTGAGTAACTCCCTCACATCTGACACTCGAACTCACTCTCACTAGAACTCAAAGAATTACCTCTCAACGTCAGTTACCAGTGAGTACCTGATAATTATCAGTACAGTGTTGTGGATATTGCTGAATTTTGATTGAGAATATGAATCAATCAATGTTAAGCTACCATTATCATTTATTCTTTGTGGTTTCTATCCATTTCGATGTTTGCATCAATAATAACAATACTACTAATAATAATAATCATAATAGTAATATAAATAGATTCTTATTCAATTTCATCCAAATATTATTTATTTAATTCTGTTCAAGTTCATGTATAATAAATGGATCAGTCATTCACAACATTTAAAACAATATCATTTTCTTGGTAACATATCATTATCTTGTGTTTTTCAGTAATCTCCATCATGGACCTATGTAAAAATATCCAAAAAAAAACACACACACAAACAATGTCAGCTATTGTATATGATAGTGTGATCAAAACTTCTTTATTTCCTAACTATATCAATATTATAAGTAAAAATGGATAGGGGCTAGTAGTGAAATCCACGATGCGCGTTTCATTCTATTTAAGATTCATCAGATGGATATACCTGCATCTTACAGTTGATATTCACTCATGGAATTGAACCTGTTAGGAAATGACCAATTGGATAAATCAATGTAATTTAAAACGAACGATACTCGTTTCAAGTCCCGGAGTGAATTTCAACTCTGAGATGAAGGTACATCCAGCTGACGAGTCCCAAATAGGACGAAACGCGCATCCTGAATTTCACTGCTAACCACCATCTATATTTGCTTACAATGATCGCAAATTAAGGCAACATCAAGGCCATCCTCTTAGTATATACATATGCCAATAAGAGACTGATCAATTGTAGTCCTAAACATCAATGGGATGATACAAGCAAACAGTACCGAGTGAATTTAAGTAGTGATTGCATCCAAAAGCATGAATGTTTAACTTTAACCAATTACGCGAGCTGGATCATGAATGTGCACTGTTGAAGAGCCTCATATTAGGACTAAATGGTTATTCATTGCATCCAGCTTTTCCATAGTGATCTAGCCTTAAATGACTCATAAATTCAATTATTAAATTACTATTTAATTTTCATAGAATTTATATCGTATTATAGAATCATTGCCTAATTCTTCGAATTTTGATAAAGTTTTCTTCTCTGAGCTGGATGGTTTGCTCGTGGAGCTTTCATCGTTCTTCTGAACGACATCATCATCAGCACAAAATTCAGATAGAAGTGAAATGTTTGAATTTCTCCACATGTAGTTCACAGCTTGTCCTGTACACCTCAATGTTGATTGGTTCATATAGACCATAAATTTGTCATTGTTTACTGCTTTGTTTTGGTTGTGTTTCTCATTGGTTTGATTCTTGTTCCTATATTTGTCCATAATTTTCCTGATTGGTTGATAAATCGGATGGATTTCAATATGTTTATTGATTGCTGATTGATCTGAGTGCTAAGCTTCTAAAAGTTCTCTGATGTTTTTGAAATTGCCTCTGTTCGAAATCTCCACAGTTGTCCACGTGTATTGATATAAATAAAGACATGTTATGGCGTTTCACTGTTAATTGATATTCATGCAGGTAAAGATGAAAAGGCCATCCACTTTGTCCATTGTAGTGTTTTTCACAGTTACCACAGTTTAGTTTGTCTTCTTTTGTTATTTCATCCTTTAGTTTACATAAAATTGATTGTATTGATTTTATTGATTTATGTGCAATACCAAATTCCAACGGTTTTCAACAGTCTCATTGTCGTTTCTGTTATACCTTTTATGTATAAGGTGGTGTAGAGTACTTATATCCACATAAGTAGTATATATTGATCGTCAGAAATAGAATGTTGTTATACCCCGATAAGAATCGATTGATGAACTTATCGATTAAATGTTTAAAAGTTCCATGGCAATATCGATTATGTATATTTGTATATATATATATACGTTTTTAAATTGTGTTTGTTGTGCTCGCTCGTTTCTGGCTATTACAGAATACACTTTCTATTCTAACCTTGGATTTCTCCCTCTAGATAGTGGGACTGAAACTCATCAATAGCTAGCTTACTGGTCTTTGGTCACCGAGTCTTGTTTCTCGTTCGCAGATTAAGTAAACTCCTTATAGCGTCAAACCTAGCAAATGTATTTCAGTAGAAAATCGAGAAGCAAGGAACGAGAATGGAAAGCAATTAGTATGAAAATGAAGGAACAATGAAATCTGAGATGATTGATGAACTACTGATATCCACATAAGTAGTATATATCTATAGTCAGAAATAGAATGTATTTCAGTAGAAGATTAAGAAGAAAAGAACATTCAATTATCCTCATTCGTGCGAAACTCTGAAAAATGTGGAATCCTTCACATACTTGGGAAGCATCGTCGATGAACAAGGAGGTTCAGATGCAGACGTCAAGGCGAGGATTGGCAAAGCAATGGCCGCATTCCTATAATTGAAGAATATATGGAACTCAAAACAAATGTCTGTTAACCAATATCAAAGTCACAATCTTCAATACGAACGTTAAGACAGTTGTACTGTACGAAGCTGAAACGTGGAGAACTACAAAAACCACCATCAAGAAGGTACAAGTATTTATCAATAGCTGTCTACGCAAGATACTCAACATCCATTGGCCGGATACCATCAGCAACAGCCTACTGTGAGAGAGAACAAACCAGCTTCTAACTGAAGAGGAAATTAGGAAAAGACGATGGAAATGGATAGAACATACATTGCGGAAATCATCAAACTGCATTACGAAACAAGCCCAAACTTGAAATCCTGAAGAGAAGTGGAAAAGAGGAAGGGTAAAGAACATATTACATCGGGTAATAAAAGCAGATATTAAAAGGATAAATAACAACTGGAAATATCTGGGAAGGATTTCCCAGGACAGAGTTAAATGGAAAATGCTGGTGAGTGGCCTATGCTCCTTCACGAGGAGTAACAGGCGTAAGTAAACAATTGTATCCTCATTCGTATTCTTGTTCACTACAATAGTAATCCTTTGAATAATTAGAATCATCAAAATCTAATTATTAAATTATAAATGATTCAATAAAATAAACTTACAATGAAATTAAGCAGATTTATATGTTTTCTGATCTGTTATTTCAGTTATTGATTTATTATTATTATTATTATGATTAATCGGTGGTAGAATCATTGATCCAGAATAAGGTCTTGATTGTATTGTTTCTGTGGTTACTGTTGTCGTCATCATTGTTGTTATTGCTGGCTGTGGTGGTGGTGGTGGCGGTAGTGGTGGCGGTGGCGGTGGCGGCAGCAGCGGTTGTGGTGGTGATGATGATGAAGATAATGGCGATTTTGTTTTTGTAGAATAAGCTGCTGATTGTAATTCTTTTAATAAATCATTTGTATTATTATTATTATTATTATTATAACATTGAATAGATTGATCTAATTTCATTTGTAATGTATTAATGAATAATTGTTGAGCTTTTAATATACGTTGAGTTTGTTCATAATTTAATTCAAGTATTGTAGAATTAGATTGTGATTTATTTAATTGTATTAATAATTGTTTAGTTTTATCACCATCTTTACGATTTAAACCAAGTAAAGCTTCTAAATCATTAATATGATTACGGGATAATTTAAGTTCAGTACGTAAATTATCAATTTCTTGAATTAAAGTAACATTTTCCTTAGTTACATAGATAGATCATATTATATTGGGTAGAAGAAGAAGATGATGAAAAAGAAGAAGAAGAAGTGAAAGAAAGAAAACGATAAAGAAAGAATGAGTAGTATTCATTTCTTAATTTACTTACTTGATTCCTTCCTTCCTTCCTTCCTTCCTTCCTTCCTTCCTTCCTTACTTACTTACTTACTTAAACCTGTTACTCCGAATGGAGCATAGACCACTAACTGGCATTCTCTAACGCAGTCTGTCATGAGCCTTCCTTTCTAATTCTATTCAATCTTTGTTCATTTTTCTCATATCTGTCTCCATTTCTCTGCGTAATATGTTCTTTGGTCTTCCACTTCTCCTTTGACCTTGGGGGCTTGCCTTGTGACTCAGTGTGTGCTTCCTTCCTCCCCCTCTTCCTTCCTTCCTTCCTTCCTTACTTACTTACTTACCTGCTTGCTAACTAACTTACTTAATTACTTACTTAAGCCTGTTACTCCTAAAGGAGCACAGACCGCCGACCAACATTCTCTAATCCACTCTGTCCTGAAAATCCTTTCCTAGTTTTATCCAATTTTGGTTCATTCTACTCATCTATATCTCCATTTCTCGGTATAATGTGTTCTTTGGTTTTTCTCTTCGCCTTTGATCTTGAGAATTCCAAGTAATCAGGGTTTGACTTGTAACGCAGTTCGGTACTTTCCTCAATGTGTGTTATATCCACTTCCAGCCCTTCTTCCTGATTTCTTCCTCCACTGGGATCTGATTTGTTCTCTCCCACAGTAGGTTGTTGCTAATAGTGTCCGGCCAGCGGATCTGAAGTATTTTGCGTAGACAACTGTTGATAAACACTTGTATCTTGTGGATGATGGCTTTCGTAGTTTTCCAGGTTTCGGCCCCATACAGTAGAACTGTCTTGATATTTGTATTGAAAATTCTGACTTTGGTGTTGGTTGCCAATTGTTTTGAGTTCGAGATGTTCTTCAGTTGTAAATATGCTGCTCTTGCTTTCCCGATCCGCGCCTTCACATTTGCATCAGATCCACTGTGTTCATCAATGATGCTTCCCAGATATGTAAAGCTTTTTACATCCTCCGAAACTTCTCTGTCAAGAGTGATTCTAATGGTGCATCCTGTGTTGTATCGGAGAATCTTGCTTTTCCCTTTGTGTATGTTGAGACCTACTACTGCTGAAACTGCTGCTACACTTATCGTTTTCTCCTGCATTTGTTGTTGCATTTGCGGTAGAAGAGCCAGATCATCTGCTGTCCACTATATCCCATACCTCCCTCTAGATGTTGATGTTTTTGTAATCCAGTCGATCACCAGGAGAATGAGAAAGGGTGAGAGTAAGCAACCTTACTCTAGCTGACAATCAACTACCAAGGAATGTATACAGTCTCCTGGGGGGAGGGACGATAATTCTATGGGTTTCCGTCATTAGCTGATTCAATTTGTATTAAATAAATCTTATTAATTGAGCATGAATTGATATCATTAGCTGTTGTAAATCATAAATCAACAGACTAATGTTCTATTCTGATCTAGATCATCTAAATACTACACTCATAACTTCAACTGAGGCTGAGTCGAAGATGTTCAATTTTCTCATATTAAATGTTGATTATAATACTATTCATATGCTTTAGACAACAATAAAACAACCCAAATATTCTCTATCTACTTTATTTATAATTCAAAACATAGAAATGAATGTATTTATTGGTAACAAATTAATACATAACTACTTACTTGCATAATACGAACATAATCAGATCGATGCATTTCACTGTCACGTGCCAACTTCTTTCTTAATCCAGCAACTGATCTTTCAAGATGTTCTCGTTGTCTGAAGAATTCTTTTTGAATATCAGCATCAGCTGTAGCATCTACAGTCTATTAATAATAATGAAAAATAATGTCTAATTATGCAATATATCCAATTTAATAAGTCATTTGTCAAGTCTATTTCTTAAAACGTTTTATCAGAGAACGAAGTGAAATCAATTAGGTGAATGACAAAGATAAAAGGAAAGGAAGAGAAAGTAACAAATTTATTAATGAAGGGAAAATAGTTGTTTCCAGATCTTCTTTGCCCGAATATTTTTTTAAAACCACGCCACACTACTTATTATTATTTAGTAGTTTAAATGTATAAGCAAAGATGGAGAGTGGCCAGAAGTGGAATCCAGGACGCGCGTTTCGTCCTATTTGGGACTCGTCAGATGGATGTACCTGCATCTCAGAGTTGATGTTCACTCTTGGACTTGAATTCAGTACCGTAAGCTTCAAACGTCATCGCGTTATCCAATTAGCTTGTAAATTAAGGCAATATCAAGGCGATACGCACAGTATGCACATATGCCATTAAGCGACTGATCAATTGCAGTCCTAAATATCAATGGGAAGATTCAAGTAAAACAATATCAAGTGAAGAAGTTTAAATGGTTTGCAAGATGTGGCATCATGATCATCCAGTTACCCGTTAGCATTACGCATCATTTACTTCCTAACTTAAATTATGAATAAACGTGGTTGATTGGAAATAACCTCACTTTAATTAAGTACATCTCATATTAGATCGGATACTACATAGGGACATTGTGAAAGTATGTAGAAGACTTGTAGCTAAAGTAGACGCACTTTAATGAGATTATACAATCGGACCTTAATTCGCACCGTCTAGAACTACAGTCAAAGCATCTCACTCAAACTAACTACCTTATGGAACATGGATGGACGAGAAAGTTTAGGAAGCTGGCAGTTTGTCACCGGCGTTTATCCGATATTGTGATTCTAACTGAATAACAAAGTTCAACCATATTAAGGTTGAAAAAGTAGATAAATGATGAATAATGTTGGAAATTTGAGCCGTTTGATATCGATTTAGTGTTCGAAAAATATAATGTATACTGTGAGATCTATGATTTCTATGTTTCATACTGTAAAGGAATATAGGTGATCATTAGTTTAGCGTTTTTAAATTACGCCAAGATATTCACACTTTTTGTTGTCAGCTCGTAATGAAAACTGACAGTCATTAAAACATATAATCCGTTATTTACTTACGCCTGTTACTACTAATGGAGCATAGGCCGCTGACCAGCATTCTCCAATCCATTCTGTCATGGGCCTTCCTTTCTAGTTCCATCCAATTCTTGTTCATTTTTCTCATATCTATCTCCATTTCCCAGCGTAATTTGTTCTTTGGTCTTCCTCTCCTCCTTCGACCTTGAGGATTCCAAGTGAGGGCTTGTCTTGTGACGCATTTGGGTGCTTTCCTCAATGTGTGTCCTATCCACTTCCAGCCCTTCTTCCTGATTTCTTCCTCCACTGGGATCTGGTTTGTCCTCTCCCACAGTAGGTTGTTACTGATAGTGTCTGACCAACGGATCCGAAGTATTTCTCCCATTCCATGTCGTCCCATGATGTCTTCATATCCGGTGTTGTCCATTCCAACCTTGGCATTTAGGTCTCCCATCGGAATAGTCAGGTCCTTCGTTGGGCACTTCTCGACGATTGACTGCAGCCTATCGTAGAATTGATCTTTAACGTCCTCATTGTAGTCGTTGGTAGGCGCATAGCACTGGATGACGTTAATTGAAATGCCCTCTTTCTTTGTTTTGAAGGAGGCTTTGATGATCATTGGTCCATGAGATTTCCATTTTTTAAGTGCATTTTACGCTTGTTTTGATAGCATCAATGCACATCCTTGTGTATGTGGGGCATTTTCTTCTTCATGGCCAGAGTATAACAGAAGCTCCCTTGAAGCTAGTCGTTGTTGTCCAACTTGAGTCCAATGTGTTTTACTAATGCCAAGCACCTTTAAATTGTATCTCCTCATTTCGGCAGCAGTTTGAAAGACTCTCCCGGTCTCCCACATTGTAAGAGCATTCCATGTACCTAAATAAATGTTCCGTTACCCTCAACTAAATAACTCAATTACTTTTCTCTATACCTTTGTATCCAGAAGTAACAGGATGTGATCCAGTCTTTCAAGTGATTTTAAAGTTCAACGAGAATAAGGGATTTTCGATACACTAATAATGTTCGTATCGTAAATCTGATAGATCAGTTCTTTCTGTACGGCAGGACTCACCTTGTGTATGGTATTACTAGTGAGTATGGAGAAGGACTCTAGAACTATGGATTTTCTAAACTGGTTGGCGCTTTAGTAAATTTTACCAAAAACTGACAAAAGAAGTAGAACAAATAAAAAAAACTTATAATTGCCTAGCAGTTCCATATTAGTTTGGAAGTATACAATAGTATGGATCCACAATCTCTCCAGAGATTGAACCAAAGACTCTATATATAATCTCTCAGCTAGTACAAGAATTTTATACTTCCAAGTCGAATTCTTCATGATTGCAAACTGAAATTATGCGACCATAATGATTTTCAACATAATAGGAGAGAACTGTATCACCGATCGCTTCTTTGAATTCTAAAATTCACAACCCACTTACTTGAATGTAAGTAATCTATGTGAAAGTTAATCACTAATAGGAACATGACAATTGTCTAGCTTTATAGCCTGTGAAGATTAGTTATATCTCAAATGGTTTTATGGATTTTCCAATTTTCCGCGACGAAATTCATCTCCAAATTTAATTAATCACTACAAACTATTTAACCAAACAGCAAAAGTTTAGTTAAAATTATCACAGATTGATATCAAATGAGATGCAACCGGAGACCGTTCAACATTGGACAACAATTTAATCCTAGTATGGGACACCTCAGTAGTGACTTTAAAAGTTCAGACACCTTGTATGAGAGACATCTGTCACCAATGGTTTTAGCTGATCATCATGTCATATCGTAAATCGATAAAAGTTGAAATTGTCCATTGACAATTCACTCCAGTGATTCGAATGGTGAGGTGTCCACAGTGATAACTACAGGTCCTTGGTACAATCCTTAATGGGGTCATGAATGTGATCTTCTAGGCTGTTCTATACTATGATAAAACAGTTATCCAGTGCTTAGTGATTTTCAATGATAGCTTAACTGAGATCAATCTATGACGAAGGTAACCTACAAATGACGAATTTAGTTGATTGAATTGTCGGGGATAGGATAATTGTTACCAATCGTAATGTATGGGGATTGTATGAACGACCGTATTACATACTGAATCATTGGGAAAATAATGGAAACAATGAAATCTTAAATAAAAAGACGAGTCCCTATAAGTTAACTATTTTCAGTGTAGAACACCAGATGTTCTTAAGATCCATCAAAAACGGATCAATATCCTTCTTAGATCATCTCCAAGTGTATTTACGTGTTACTATGGAAGCAATTACATAGGAAGGACTGAAAGGAAGGTACCTACAAGAACTATTTTGAAAATATTCCTCCAAAGTTGTGTATAGAAATAAGTGAATTATTCAAAAGTGCAGTAACTAGATATTTGATGGATAACGGTGACAAAATGGACAGCATTAAAAGTATTTAAAATAGTTAACAAGTAGTAAATACCAATTTTACTCATTCTTGTACAATTCATTGCTATCAAGCGCTTTCAACTTAACCTCTATAGACCGAAAGTGTGGTAAGCCCCATATTGTTATTATGGAGATTGTAGTGATTTCAATAATTGAATTCATAAGTCAAATTAAGTTAGATCACCATTGAAAATCTGAATGTCATAGACGTCCGTTTCGTCCTAGTATGGGACTATCGAAGAGTCGTACACTTAAACGAAACAAACGCTAAGTTCCCTCCAGGTTATCAGTAGTGGTCTAGCTTAGATCCACTGTGAAAATAAAGTAAATTCATCAAAGAATTAAGAAGTAGGAAAAAATGAAGCCATCTACGATAACTTAGCAATTGTATTTATGGTTAATTCTTACAACGATGGTAGTGTACAATAAAATGGAGAGATAATTATCATGTGCTTACTAGTGATTATTTATTTATTTATTTTAACACATAGGTATTGGTACAAGGAGGCACTAAATACATATGCGCCACACGAATCTCAATTGATTTGTGTAAGGGCTGTGATACTGCTCGGGTGCCCAAACCGAACCAGGTGCTTTTCTTAGGGGACCACACCCCGAGCCTTTGACCTGAGCGTCTGATCCAAAAGGCAGTGAAGCATCGTGAGGAGATGCAGTCCCATGGTAGCCAGTGACCAACGATTGGTTCATACGCCATTTGTTCCCTCAGGATACTGGAGCCCATGTGCACTATTGGTTTGGGATCTGGTTAAAGCCGGTTCCGGACATTCGCTTTTCGTCCTCTCATTTTCGTAAACAACACCCCCGCAACGTTAAGGCAGTGAGTAGGACTTCCCTAGCAGGGGCTATGTACGTGTGGCCATGTGAGAGCATTTGGAGAGGGAGAGCGGAATCTCCCCACTCTCGGCCGTACCAGGGCATTTGGGAGCTACTAGTGATTAGCTATGTGGGGGAATTCTCGGAGTCCTAGTGTGAAGCTGTGACCAGTGAAGCTAATCCATGTCAAATACAGACTGGTAACTACCTCAGAACAATGGAAGATGGTCGCGCAATTTCGTGGATCGATTGAGGCTAGACATTAACAGATTCAGTGGTCTAGTGGTTAAGCGCTTACTTACGAGACCGTCGGGTCCTGGGTTCAAATCACGCGGGTGGGATCGTGGTGCGCTCTGTTGAGGAGTCCCATAGTAGGACGAAACGGTTGTTTAGTGCTTCCAGGTTCTTAATGGTAATCTAAGATCAATGAATTCATGATCTCAATCAAAGACATAATGATCTCTACAACCCCTTATTGAAAATGGAGAAATGTTGATAATTCTGTTTTACTTCATATTACTACTACCTATAGTTACGATTCTACAATTTTAGTAAATGAGATCGCTGACAAGAAAAATTTCTTCATTGAACTGTCTTCATTCAGTTTAACAACATCTTAACGTGATATTTTCTTTAAAATTACAGATGGATGGTAACAGAAGAAATAAAGGACATCAGAAGTATTTAAAGGTTGGTTAATAAAAAAAAACATTAACAATATCTCATTAATGCACATTTATCACCTGATAGAAGATAGAAACTAACATCTTTCGTTTGTTACCCCCAAAATGCCCTTGTAGGGCCCAGGGTGGGGAGAGTTCACCCTCACGCTCCAAATGCTCTCACGGGACCACGCGTATACAGTTACTGCCACAGAAATCCTACTTGATTAACTTCACATGACGGGAGTGTTGTTTATGAAATTGAGGGGATGAAAAGCGGATTGGTGGAAACAGAGGATCCATCTGTGGAAGTTTGAAAACCCTGATTTCAAACCAATCGTGCACATGGGCTTTAGGATCCCGAAGGAACAAATGACGTATGAACTAAATGTTGGTCACTGATTACCATGGAACTGCATCTCCACTGCCTTGTGGATCAAAACATTAGATTGAAGGCTTCGGGTGTGACCCTCTAATAAAACCACCTACTTCGGTTTAGATACCCGAGCAGTATCACAGACCACATACAAATTAAGTGATTTGTGCGGTGTATATGTATTCGGTGCCCCTTCCTACTCATATTTATGTGTTCAAATCATTAAATAAATATAAACTCCACCATCTCTATATTTTGTTAAGGGTGTGATTCAATACAGTGGTTCAAAGTTATCATAAGATCTAAATGTTTTATACAAGTTAAAGGAAACGGACATACGCATATATACATATACCACTGAAAAGTTAAAAACCATGATGAAACACTCATCCAGTCCTGTTTTAATATTCAACAGTTTCTTAACTTGTAACAACAACAACAACAACAACCACAACAACAAGACAACTGAAAGACAACACTTATACACATACAAACATCTTATTCTTAGTCACTTACTGTTGGTAGTTGAATATTCTAGATTTTAAAGAGAATGTTCTATATGATTATTTAATTCAGAAATTAATCACATTAAAAGTAAGAAAATAAATGAGGATTGTTTTTTCCCTTTTAACATGATATAAAAGACATCATAATACCTCATCAGTTAATGTAACCAGTCAGTCAGTCAGTCAGTCAGTCAGTCAGTCAGTCAGTCAGTCAGTCAGTCAGTCAGTCAGTCAGTCAGTCAGTCAGTCAGTCAGTCAGTCAGTCAGTCAGTCGGTCGGTCAGCTGCAACGTAGGACTAGGCACATATATGCATCGGTCCAAGTTACCATACCGCATTAGCACAACAAAATGAACACCGGATTCATAGAAGTAGTTAATTCAGTGGTGGAGTTAATGTAATCACTATATGTTAAAACAATATTGATCAACTGTAACAGATCAAACTATTTAACATGCTTATTCTTTTCATGAATAGGAAATGAAACATAAAATCTTCGATCTCTTGACTATTACTATTTAAACTTGGATTAATTTTAATTTGGTTATTTATATTCTGAAGAAGTGACTTACACTAAATCACGAAACGTCAGAAAATCTAATTTTCTACTCATTGGGATATTACAAATATATTAATTTATTTATAGCAATCAACCCAATGCTCAATTTATTCGAAATTATCAAATCAAATCTTAGTAATGATATGTATTATGGAAACTTTTTCGACGCTATGGAGTTCTTGAGAAGATTGTCAATATTATCCGGAACTCATACGATGGACTACAGTGCAAAGTAGTGCATGGAGGACAGCTGACAGATGCATTCCAAGTAAGGACCAGAGTCAGACAAGGCTGTCTACTCTATCCCCTCCCTTCTGGTGGTCGACTGGAGTATGAAGACCTCGACATCTGAGGCAAAACACGGAATACAATAGACAGCTCGGAATCAACTAGACTATTTGGACATTGCATATGACCTAGCCGTCCTATTCAATGAACACGAATAAATGCAGGTGAAGAAAACTGGTGTAGCAGCTGTCTCTGCATCAGTAGGCCTGAACATACACAAGGGGAAAACCAAGGTCCTCAAATACAAATACAAATACAAATACACAATTCAATCAAACTTGATGGCGAGAATCCGGGAGATGTGGAATCCTTCACATACCTGGATAGCATTATCGATGAACAAGGAGATCAGATGCAGACGTAAAGGCAAGAATTGGCAAAGCAAGGGCCGCATTCCTATAATTGAAGAACATATGGAACTGAAAACAAATGTCTGTAAACCAATATCAAAGTCACAATCTTCAATACGAACGTTAAGACAGTTCTACTGTACGGAGCTGAAACTTGGAAAACTACAACAACCACCATCAAGAAGGTACAAGTATTTATCAATAGCTGTCTACGCAAGATACTCAACATCCATTGGCCGGATACCATCAGCAACAGCCTTCTGTGGGAGAGAACAAACCAGCTTCCAGCTGAACAGGAAAATAGAAAAAGACTGTTGGGGTATTCAGAAAATACCCCAGAAATTATCTAATGCTATTCCTGAATGAGAAGTAGTGTCATTTCCCCATTGGTCAACATTCTTCCAACGTGTCATCTCCTTATTGGTCAATATTTATTTGTGTCATTTCCTGAAGGTTAAATCTTGTACAAATGTTACTTTCTATTTTATGGTACGTTGTGGTCTGTTTGTTTGGTATATAAACAGTGTATGTTTGAAATATAATGATTCATATCTCCGAGGCTGAGACTTGTGTTCTGGACTCAATTGGCTGGGCTAGACAGGGAAGCAGGACCAATCAGAGCTCTAGGCTGCTCGGTCGTATTTTGTGCGTCACTGTTTCGATCGATAATAGGCTGCTCTCTAATAGGCGGATCACACGTTATAACAAAAACAATGGAAATGGATAGGAAATACATTACGTAAATCATCAAACTGCATCACGACGCAAGCGCTAACTTGAAATCCTGAAGAGAAGTGGAAAAGAGGAAGGGTAAAGAACACATTACGTCGGGAAATAGAATCGGATATGAAAAAGATGAATAAGAACTGGAAAGAGCTGGAAAGGATTGCCCAGGACAGAGTTGGATGGAGAATGCTGGTGAGCAGCCTATGCTCCCTCACGAGGAGTAACAGGTGTCAGTAAGTAGTAAGTAAGTGTATAATGATTTAGTCAGAGAATGTATCAGATAGATCAGTTAATTAACTAAATAAGTTGTTGAAAAGTCAAGGAAATAATGGAATAATAACTGACAAAACTAATCTGAAGTACATATCACTTCTTGATTTCAATATTATACTTCTTTGTCTAGACTGAAAAGATTGGAGTTGTTTATAGTGATAAGAAATTGAAGAGAAAAACTTTTCAGTAGCATCTATTAGAAATAGTAGTATAGTTTAACCAAAGGTCTACCATTGATTTCCTGTATTGACGAAAAATATATTGATCTGGTACAGTCACTTGAGACTATAATTTATGGACGACCTTCGAGTGATGCTAGACTGACCTTGAATATTGTCCACCTTATAACCAAGACCAAATGAGAGTTATAAATTAGTGTGAGGAATTACAATTATGATTTATAGTTGATGTTTAGGGTTAGGAATTAGATTGAGGGGTTTTTTTTATTATGAACTGATATCAAATACTATGACAAAACTCTATTTACTGGTTGAAATCATGAATCCATTGAAGCTAGACCACCATGGAAAACCTGAAAGCACTGGACGGCCGTTTCGTCCTAGTATGAGACTCCTCAGCAGTGCGCATCCACGATCCCGCTCCTCGCGAGATTCGAACCCAGGACCTATCAGTCTCGCCCCGGGCGCCGTCCAGTGCTTCCAGGTTTTCCATGGTGGTCTAGCTTCAATGGATTCATGATTTCAACTAGTGAAATTTCTAAAAATCTCCACACAATCCCTTCTGATAATAAAACTCTATTTAGTCAAATGGGTGAATGAATTTCGTGCCAAAATTTGAGACTTGTTATCTTATACGTGATTGGTTCATCCATAATTTATAGTCTCACCAATAAAAGAAAAGAATAATAAACAAAGTTTTATTGTACATTAGAAATAACTTGAAGTGGTTAAGCAGACTGATACCGTCTAAAATATTGTAACATAAATCCTATTCTTCATATTTATTGAACCAACTAAACAGTATTCTTTTGTTAATGTGACAATCACACTCCAAGTTTATGAGATATATTGACTTGAAATCAAAGAGACGAACGATACATTCATTCATTCATTCATTCATTTATTCATTTTTTTAGTCTTTGAACAAAACATATCAACTCATTTTGTATTGATAATTTGAAACTTCCCATTGATCGGCGGCCTGCTTGAATATCTGGGCTACCTGTTCCTCCCATCTAGATATTTCGTCAAGTAATCTGTTTTCTTGTTTGTTTTAACACACTATTATGTCTATTGAGCTCACAACCTATTCAGGCGCTTTTATGAAAAGTTTACAACCTTTCGCTGTACAGATTACAAAAAGGTACAACCAGCGACATCATGGTGGTTTGCAATATGCATTGAAACGAATGAACATTATTCAGATGTCGATTATCGAACTCCTAACATCTAACTGGCCATCACTCAATATTTATCGTCAGGATCGATCAAGATTTAAGAAAAGGAAACTTGTTCAAATACTTTATGCCGAAAATTCAATATTGTACCAAAAATATAATGTTGAATAAAGCTTATAATAATATCAATATATCAATATCAAAACTGCAATTGATTAGTCGCATAGGCATATATACATACTGTGCGTGTTACCTTGACATTGCCGTAAGACAAGCATTCTAAGGAAAGATAGATGGTGGTTAGCAGTGGAATCAAGGATCCGCGTTCCGTCCTATTTGAGACTAGTCAGACGGACGTAATTGCATCTTAGAGTTGATGTTCACCCTGGGACTCGAATCCAGTACCGTTTGCTTCAAACGTCATCATGTCATTCACTTAGCTACTCATTCCTGATAGTCACTTGCTTGGGATGAAATTTAAATTCACTTGGTACTGTTTACTTAAATCTGTAGTTGATTAGTTGCTTATTAGCGTATATGCATACTGTGTTAACGGTACTGGATTCGATTCCTGGAGTGAACATCAACTCTGAGGTGTAAATACATCTAACTGACAAGCCCCAAATAGAACGAAACGAACATCCACGATTCCATTGCTAGCCAACATCCATCTTTGCCTAGAAAAATATCCAAAATAATAAAACACATAACTAACTAACCATATCCTCATGAATATGTTTTTTATATAATGCTAATATACCAGCTTTTAATTGTTTTGGTTCTTGAATTAATCCAACAACATTGAATAAATCTGTTTTTAATCGACGAACTATTGATTCAACATCTCTAGTTGATTGACGTTCAAGTTTTAATTCATTTTCAACTGATTTATATTTTTGTTTTAATTCAGTAATATTTATTTCAAGTTGATCATTTTGTTTATGAAATCGTTGTAATTCAGCTTCCATCTATATTAAATGAAATAATCATTAAATTCATTTAATAAATTATATTATTGATTAAAAAATAAGTAGTTAAAAATATAATATGAAAATATAAACGTCACATTTGATAGGAATATTAACATATGCTCTATTTCACTGGTTTAAATCATGAATCCATTGAAGCTAGACCACCATGGAAAACCTGGAAGCACTGGACGGCCGTTTCGTCCTAGTATGGGACTCCTCAGCTCTATTTTCTAAAATATACTACAGGTGGAATATAAAGAGTACTCTGTGATAATGTAGTACAGAACGGCAGAAAATTCACCGAGCTTAGACAATACTGTTATATCACAAATGGAATTATGAATGTTAATTTCCGAAAACTAATTATGAAATAATATTATACGTATATTTTCATTGTATAATTGTTATGTAACTAAACTATGCATATTCATGTTCCGGCTTGAGTTGTGCTCAGTCTATTAATCAAAGTCTCCCACATTCACAGCCACTTTTAGCTAGATCTGTTTGGCTTGAATATCCAGGTATATCCAAGTATAAAGTATGATCATTGATACCCAAGTGATTTAAATGAGATGCAATCACATATCATACTATTGTGAACAATCATGAAGGCAATGATCAAGACATTTTTAACGACACTTTTTTGACCATACCTTGGTAATATTAGAAACAGGCTTTGAGCATGTACTAACCTAACCTTGAATAACTCAGGGTTACCTGATTCCTTGATAAATTGATTTGGTTATTATTGGCTTAATAATAGTTTCATCAGTCAGATTATTGTTGTTCTTAGTTGTGGGTTGTGGAGAATATTAAGTTTTTGACTAAGATCATGAACCGACTGATGTTAGTCAACCATTGAAAACCTGGGTACATTAGACGGCCGTTTCGTCCCATTGTGGTTCTAATCGCCGCGATCAGATCATCAGACTGATACAAATAAATGTGTGTTATATATAATATGAGAATATGTCAATTAATTTGTGTTATATTCGAGTAAACTTGGGTCACTGACTGATTTGATACATTCTAAATTATTTAGTTAGTTAGTTGTCTATCATAAGTATATGATCATATTGTTGGGAAGACCTAGAAAATTCCTCAAAAAAATTCTCGAACGGACTCTGTAAAATGCTGGAAAACATTTTATCCAATCAGCATTAGATAGAAGTTTCTCAGAAACATCTAGAACGTGATAAGTCACATGTCACATCCTTGATTGGATGATGACTTATCCAACCACTATGTTTAATAGGAGCTTAAAAGTAATCTAAAATGCTGTAAAATATCCTTAATATTCTGTACATCAAGTGAACTTGAAGTAAAGCATCTTTTCTATATTACGTAACTTTTCTTTCATGTTCGAGCTGTTGTATAGATTTAGTGCAAGGTGGAGAAGGAGGTGGTTATCAAAACTTTGGTGTGAAGCGTTCTCATCTATATTCCAAGCCTTTTCTCTCATATTCAAGTTGTTGTGTAGATTTAGTCTAAGGTGGAAGAGGAGCAGGAGGAGAGGGTTATCGGAACTTTGGAGTGAAACGCTTTCATCTATATTCCCAGCCTTTTCTCTTATATTCAAGTTGTTGTGTAGATTTAGTCTAAGATTGAGGAGGAGGAGGAGAAGGTGGTTATCAGAACTATGTAGTGAAGCGTTTTCATTCATATTCCGAGTCTTTTCTCTCATATTCATGTTGTTGTATAGATTTAGTGTAAGGTGGAGGAGGAGGAGGAGGGGATGGTTATCAGAACTTTGGAGTGAAGTGCTTTCATCCATATTCCCAGCCTTTTCTCTCCTATTCATGTTGTTGCATAGATTTAACCTAGAGTCGAGGTGGGGGTGGGTGGGAGGACATATCAGAGTAGCTATGGCAACAAAAATAAAAGAAAAAAAAACTGTTTTGGTTTTTCGTTTTGTTTCCTTACATCTTGTATTTGTTCTTTATAAATTTTTATATCATTTTCTCTTGGTTCAATTTGTTTTTTTAATTCATTAATTTTATAATCTAAAACGTATTTGAATTTTTCTAATTCTTGATTTTTTTTCTTTAAATCAAAAATTCGTTTTTCCTAAGAGAAAAAAAGAAAAAAAAAAGAAAAAAAAGAGAAAAAGGTTCAATGGAAACTAAGGAATTAAAATGAAATATTCATCAAACTGGATTCCATTGTTAGTCACTATCCATTTTTGCTTATAATGCTTGTGACTTAAAGCTATATATCATGGAGTTCTAGTGAGAAACAGTGATCAGTGGAGTTTAACCAGGTCTGTTGTGAGATAGTAACTCATTCAAGAAAACGGTGGATGTGTTGCTCAATTTCATGGATTAGTTGGCCGCCTTAGTGGTCTAGTGGTTAAGTGCTCGCGAGCGAAACCAGTAGTTCCTGGGTTCGAATCTCGCGGAGGGCAAGGTCGTGGATGCGCACTGCTGAGGAGTCTCACAATAGGACGAAACGGTCGTCCAGTGGTTCCAGGTTTTCCATAGTGGTCTGGATTCAGCTGACTCAGGATTTTAACGATTGCAATCTATACATGTCAATAAGAGATTCATCAATTACAGTTCTAAATAATAATGGGAAGATTGAATTTAAACTTCACCTCAATACACAAACAGGTGACTATTAAAGCTCAGTAGCTAAATGTATAACACGACGGTGTTTGAAGTGAAGAATACAGAGTTTGAGTGTCGGAGTGAACATCAACTATGGAATGCAGGTAAATCCATCTGACGAGTCATGAATAGGGCGTAAGTTGCATTTTCGATTTCAGTGATAGTCACTATCCAACTTTACTTAAAATGAATAGTTAGTTTATGAATTGTATATATTATCAAAAATAATTTACAGTTAGTGTGGTATGTGTACTACTGATATTGATGAAATATCTGATAGCAGAAGGTTACAAAGATCAAAGAGAAGTAAACGAGAACAAAGAATGATGGATATGGAAACGAAGGAACATTGAAGTATGAGACAATTGATTGACATTCTGCAAAAGTAACAATTCAGTTCGAAACAATTGTGAATGTAAATGTTGTGCGCTTTTTTCTATTTACAACTTATTAGATGCATTTATCTAAACTTTAATGTTATTGTTTATACCAAAATATAAGACAGATACTTGTCTCTTCAAAAGCTAACTAACTATTAATCAAAGTATTGAATTCTGATTGTCATAAACATAATCAAACAAGTACAATATTTATTGTCATCAATAAAGTATGTTGGTGTTATAACGTTCAGTTTTCCCACGTTTACATGAATAGGACGTTAATTTACCTTAAACGATTATCTATATTGGATACCTTTCTAGTGTCGATATTCTACAGGGCTTCAACACTACTCAGATCAAGAACACATGATAAGCTTGACTAGAACATAAGTATATTTATATGCAAAAAACCAATAATAATAAGGATAGAGGAATATATAACTCATCCAACACCTATCAGACTATTTACAATTTTAATTAGGAAAACAACCAATCATTATCATTCTCACTTCCACATTAGGTACTATCATCACTCAATTGATTTGTTGAACAATATGTGAATATCTTGAAAGGAAATTTAAGCATAAACCATTGTTAGGTCTATCAAAGCGCCCCCAAATGCCTTGGTACGGCCGAGAGTGTAGAGAGTCCACTCACACTCTCGAAATGCTCTCACATGTCCTCGCGTATATAGCCTCACTGCTTACTCGCGGCATTAATGTTGTTTACGAAGTTGAGAGGACGGAAAGAGAATGTCCGGCTCTTTAACCGAGTTGGTGGACATGGAGAGTCCACCTAGGAGAGTTGGAAAACCCTCATTTCAAACCAATGGGCTCCAGGATCCTGAAGGAACAAATGGCGTATGAACCGATTTTCGGTCACCGGCTACCATGGGACTGCATCTCCTTACGATGCTCCACTGCCTTGTGGGTCAGACCTTGATGTCAAAGGCTTCGGTTGTGGTCCCCTAAGAAAACCACCTGTTTCGGTTTGGGAACCCGGACAGTATCACATCCCTCACGCATGTCAAATGATATATGTGTGGTGCATATATATTTGATGCCTCCTTGTACTAATATCTATTTGTTAAAATAAATATATAAATACTATCGAAGTGTTTAAGTCATCTAATTAAGATACGCGCATAACTGAAGTTAGCAAAACAATCATTTGTCTAAATTAGTGGTTCATTATTAAATAATACACAAAAAAATATTTATAAACCTTAACTTGTGAGGTGTCTGCGGTGTTTAACGCGTCCTTTTGTATGAAATAAAAAGATCTTCAATAATGCAAAAGACAGCGGATAACTATGTTTAAACTTGGTAACAGTTTATCAACAACCAAAACCCGAACCAAGAGCAAACATTATAGAAACCAGTGCTTTTTAACAAATGAATAAAACTGTAAGTAACTGCTACAATGATTGACATAAAGTAATTACAATCATAAATACAATAAATGTTTTAAAAGTATAAATAAATATTTCAAGAATATTACTCGTAATGCAACTAATTACTAAATTTAAATAAGTAGTATAAAACAATACGCAAAAGAATGGAAGAGAAGCAAAAAAGAATATTTTAAAAAACAAACCTAACAATCATATTAAACAATAACAAGTACATTTAATTGATGAGTATCAAAACAGAACCGAAACACACATATATATTTATAAACATACTTGTTATGTCCCGATAAGCATAATGAATGGTAATTTTGAGATTCATTTTATGGACCAATACCGAACGTATACTTTTGTCGTATAAATATTAAAAAACTAAACTATTCATATACATATCACTCTTATTATGAGCTTTATTTTGACGTATGAACTATTATTATACTGTTTATCATTCTTGAATTATGCCCTATCTATTAATCACTACCTCCCACATTCATAGCCACATTTGGTTAGATCTTGTATAAATGTTGTTTCTTATTTTATGGTACGATGTGATCTGTTTGGTCTGTATATAAACCCTGTATCTTTGAAATACATGATTCATATCGCAGTGGCTGAGATTGATGTTCTGGATGTAACAGGCAGGCAAGACTAGGCAAGAAGCAGGACCAATAATGACTATAAACTGCTCGTACGAGTTTTATGCATTATTGGTCCGATCGATAATTCTCTGTTCTCTTATTGGAACTATCATTACGTTGTACATTAACAGGGGACACAGGTCTCTCTCTCTCTATATATATATATATATATATACTGTTATAACGCTCTGTTTTACTTCGTCTAATGTTATAGCGGTTAGGTTTCTACGTTTACACGTATGGGATGTTAATCTACCTTAAACGAATACCTACACTAGACTGCTTTCCAGTGTCTATTATTCTACAGGACTTCAAAACAACTCAGATGAAGAACACGTGACTAACTTGACCACAATGTAAATATATTTCCACACCGAAAACTCGACACAATCCAATAACAATGAATAATCAATAATAAGTAAGTCCTAATAATAATAATAATAATAATAATAATAATAATAATAATAATAATAATAATTAATGAGGATAGGGGGAATATATAACTCATCTAACACCCCTATCAGACCATCTACATATATCTGACTAAGCAAACAACCAATCATGATT